>NW_022638612.1:0-21392 GCF_010993605.1 Petromyzon marinus
GGAAATGTTTTCAATTCCTCATATGATCGTGTTTTGTTTTCGTGGAACTGAACACATTTAAAGGAACATTTTGCATCGGTTTGAAACATTCAGGCTGGCCTTCCTCCAATCCACCCTGCGTTTAACCAGGCTGTGTTGTGAGGAACTCACATGTTCTTGAAAGATCTGGACAAAGTCACGCCAGTGACTTCCTCAATGAGGCTAGACTGTGTGTTAGCTGGGACACATAGCCCACATGCCCAGCCACCGCATGCCCAATCAGTTTCTGTCTAGCCAGAAAGAAGGGACTTGAATGGTCATGGTACAAGCTACAGAACACAGGGGCTGCTGTGGTACAGGAGAATATAAAGCTGATTGGACTTGCCAAGGATTGGTATCAGTGTTGTCAAAATCGGCCTCTGTGGAGGAGGCTCATGAAGGATGCTACTGGGCAGTTAGAGGCAGTCGCTCTGCAAGCATCAATGTAGGGTGGAGGAGCGACGCTCGAGAGTGGAGCAGTGGGCGGCTAAAGCACACAAGTTGGCACAGTGGGGATCACAGGCCATGCATCTGCCATTTACCTCGGTCAGTTAACCCACAATGATCTGGGCCTGTCCAATGACCTCTTGCCTTCGAAACGGGCACCATGGATTCAAAGGCGCAAGCTATTTGGTGACATTACCACCAGTTAGTGGTTGAGCGGTGAATGGCGGCTGCTGTTGTTTTTTTTCTACCGATTTTTTAAAGTGATAATTTCTGTACTTTCTTTGTTGCTTACTCTTTTGTCAACCTTGGACTCGGGGGATCGATTTTGAATAATGAGACTTTCCTGGTTCCTTGAGTTCTCACCTCGTTAAATATTTATTTGAACTAAACTTGAGGGAAACACACATTGTTACGGTAAGTAAATGCGCAACCGGTGGGCTGTAAGTCAAATGCTCTTGGAGTGTCCCACTGAGTGTTTTTTGTTGTTAAATAGCTGGAGATAAGAGATAAAGCGAGATGACAGCCAAGCTCCCCCAAGACAGAGATAACGTGCGTGATGTCACGTAGCCTAATAGCCAATGTGAGGAATCCTGCCGTATGGTGAAAGAGTTGTGTCTAGCTCAGACGTGGGCAAAGTACGGCCCCCTGGGCTTTTTAATCCGGCCCGCCGAACTTGTCCAAATATTATTGTTAAATTAAATTTTACCTTTATCCTGTAATGCCCCCATTTCCCCATTAGATGGCGAACTTTGACCGCGAGTTACGACACGTTTTTGTATTTCATATTCTTAGCTCTTTCGGTAAAGTCACGTTGAAGAGAAACAATAAAATAATGAAATATATATTTAAAATAAGTAAATTACTGCAAACCGACGCACCTGATGACGACCGTTTGTGTTATGGTCGAAACGTCGTGAGAATTTTTATTGTTTTATATATATTTTATTATTTTATTGTTTCCCTTCAACGTGACTTTACCGAAAGAGCTAAGAATATGAATTACTGCAGTCACGAAAGCTTTAAATCAAAATGTATGTTTTTGTATTGTTTATGTTCGTGCAACTTGTTAAATTGCCTTGCAAACGAATGCTTTGCTACCTGTTAAAGGCCAAATCCTTTCACGTAATGATTTTTAACACGTCATTTATATTTAGTTCACACAAACACTTTATCTGTTCCTGGCCCGGCCTGTCAAATTTTAGAACCCACTGTGGCCCGCGAGTCAACAAATTTTCCCACCCTTGGTCTAGCTGGTAAAAAAAAACGAGTTTGTTGCTACGTGGGTTCCAGGAGCGACCACTGGGTATCTGAAGAGTGCACCTCAAGAACGGTGACTTTCTAAGATCTCAACGGAAGTTGCTTACCCAAATGTAAAAAAGGGAGATCAGTCATCAGATTTGAGTCAGTTTTTTTTTAAAGATACAGCATTTCTTTCACATGTGATCATCATTGATGATTTTTGCCAACCGTTTCCTGAAAATTGCCCTCGTACATTTTGGTCTGAAGGCTCCCCGTCAGGTTCAGTGTTACAACTCTGAGGCTTGTTTCATAAATCCTTCGCACAGTTTCAAAGCCAGAATGAGGGCGCCTAAGGACCCAGGTGTTAAGCCCCAGAGGCTCAAGAGAGCCAGATTAAGGCGACCCTGGGTCGTAGTAACATCCTCTCACCTCGAATAATAGTGAATTCTGGAACTCGTTCAACATCTCCAAGTCCCTGGCGCGTTTATCGTTCATCTCCTGCACCAGTGCTTCCAGCTCGTTTGTCAGATCGTCAGAGGTGGGCCTACCCGAGGGGCTTGAGAGCAGGGTCAAGGCTTCCTCGGCGGCTGAAGATAATTGGGTGGAAGGGTCATAGTTGGTGTTGGAATCGTACCTGGTGTTGGGATTGTGACAGGTGGGAGAGAAAATGTACGAGACACAATGTGATCGTGAATTTCTGTACGGGGAGAATACGATCCAACTAGGGAGCACAATGTCCAATAGTGCAAAACTGTTGGAAATTATACTCCCTGAGAAGGTAATTATACTTCACAAAATGTATACTCCCTGGTCAGGAATACATCTTTTTTTTGTATTGCCTAACTGTCGTCTATGACTTTCTATGGCCCTGATGACCACGATCGCCATCATAACCATCCCCATCACGTGCACCATCGTCATGAACATCATCGCCATCACGATCACCACCATCATCACGATCACCACCATCATCACGATCACCACCATCACCCTCACAATCACCACCATCACCACGACCCTCACGATCACCACCATCACTACCACCCTCACAATCACCATAAAGATCTCCAACCATCACTACCATCATCATGATCACCACCAACCCCATCACGATAACCACCCTCACAATAACCACCCTCACAATAACCACCCTCACGATCACCACCATCACTACCACCCTCACAATCACCATAAAGACCTCCAACCATCACTACCATCATCATGATCACCACCAACCCCATCACGATAACCACCCTCACAATAACCACCCTCACGATCACCACCATTACTACCATCCTCACATTCACCATAACGATCCCCAACCATCACTACCATCATCATGATCACCACCAACCCCATCACGATAACCACCCTCACGATCACCACCATTACCACAATCATTACGATCACCACCCATCACTACCACCCTCACAATCACCACCACCAACCCCATCACGATCACCACAGAGCCATCACCGGCTGTCAGAAGCAGCCTTGCTGCTGCTGCCACCACGGCCAAGTTCGTCACCTGACGTGTCCATGGCGAGGCTGTCCCACTGGCGTCCTTCACCCACAAAGACAAACACCGTCACCATCAAGATTCCCTCTCGATGGCGCAGCTGTCAACCCCTCATCAGTTGCCCCTACCTTACAACAGGCCAATTCAGAACTTAATAAAGTATTAAAGCTTTCGTGACTGCATGAAATTACTCATTGGTTTCTTCGGTAAAGTCACGTATGTAGAAATACAATAAAATTATATTGAAACAATAAACAATCACGACGTTTCGATCACAACGCAAGCGATCTTCATCAGGTGGTATGTGCAATCCAAAGGTTGAACACGAAATTTAACACTCTTCTGAAATTCGTGGTCTGCCAGGAAGTGTCTAACTGTGTTGTTGGCCTGACTGGATGTGCTTCACGTAATGTTGTTTCAGGTTTCTTGAATTCTCCTTACCTCTTGGTGGACTTGTATATGTATTTCTACTCACCGTGTACCTCGTATTTTTCATTCTATCTATGCTGCTATGTGCAATCCAAAGGTTGAACACGAAATGTAACACTCTTCTGAAATTCGTGGTCCGCCAGGAAGTGTCTAACTGTGTTGTTGGCCTGACTGGATGTGCTTCACGTAATGTTGTTTCAGGTTTGTTGAATTCTCGTCTCTCATCTTTTTGCTGTATTTACCTCCGCGATTTGTTCTTGACACCTGATGAAGATCGCTTGCGTTGTGATCGAAACGTCGTGATTGTTTTTTTTTGTTTTAATGTAATTTTATTGTATTTCTTCACGAGTGAGAAACACAAAACATCATTCTAATCTCCCAAGTGAGAGGTTGAGGGATTTGCTTGACCATACTTCACCACCCTGGTCAATGTGTACTGACCATACTTCACCACGCTGGTCAATGTGTACTGACCATACTTCACCACGCTGGTCTATGTGGACTGACCATACTTCACCACCCTGGTCAATGATTACTGACCATACTTCACCACGCTGGTCAATGCGACCTGACCATACTTCACCACCCTGGTCAATGTGTACTGACCATACTTCACCACTCTGGTCAATGTGTACTGACCATACTTCACCACTCTGGTCAATGTGGACTGACCATACTTCACCACGCTGGTCAATGTGTACTGACCATACTTCACCACTCTGGTCAATGTGTACTGACCATACTTCACCACGCTGGTCTATGTGGACTGACCATACTTCACCACGCTGGTCAATGCGACCTGACCATACTTCACCACCCTGGTCAATGTGTACTGACCATACTTCACCACTCTGGTCAATGTGGACTGACCATACTTCACCACGCTGGTCAATGTGTACTGACCATACTTCACCACTCTGGTCAATGTGTACTGACCATACTTCACCACGCTGGTCAATGTGTACTGACCATACTTCACCACGCTGGTCAATGTGTACTGACCATACTTCACCACCCTGGTCAATGTGGACTGACCATACTTCACCACCCTGGTCAATGTGGACTGACCATACTTCACCACCCTGGTCAATGTGGACTGACCATACTTCACCACGCTGGTCAATGTGTACTGACCATACTTCACCACCCTGGTCAATGTGTACTGACCATACTTCACCACGCTGGTCAATGTGTACTGACCATACTTCACCACGCTGGTCAATGTGTACTGACCATACTTCACCACCCTGGTCAATGTGACCTGACCATACTTCACCACGCTGGTCAATGTGTACTGACCATACTTCACCACTCTGGTCAATGTGTACTGACCATACTTCACCACTCTGGTCAATGTGTACTGACCATACTTCACCACACTGGTCAATGTGTACTGACCATACTTCACCACGCTGGTCAATGTGTACTGACCATACTTCACCACTCTGGTCAATGTGACCTGACCATACATCACCACGCTGGTCAATGTGACCTGACCATAGTTCACCACGCTGGTCAATGTGACCTGACCATACTTCACCACGCTGGTCAATGTGAACTGACCATACTTCACCACCCTGGTCAATGTGTACTGACCATACTTCACCACGTTGGTCAATGTGTACTGACCATACTTCACCACGCTGGTCAATGTGTACTGACCATACTTCACCACCCTGATCAATGTGACCTGACCATACTTCACCACGCTGGTCAATGTGTACTGACCATACTTCACCACCCTGGTCAATGTGACCTGACCATACTTCACCACGCTGGTCAATGTGTACTGACCATACTTCACCACCCTGGTCAATGTGGACTGACCATACTTCACTACCCTGGTCAATGTGGACTGACCATACTTCACCACGCTGGTCAATGTGTACTGACCATACTTCACCACCCTGGTCAATGTGTACTGACCATACTTCACCACCCTGGTCAATGTGGACTGACCATACTTCACCACCCTGGTCAATGTGACCTGACCATACTTCACCACCCTGGTCAATGTGTACTGACTATACTTCACCACCCTGGTCAATGTGTACTGACCATACTTCACCACGCTGGTCAATGTGTACTGACCATACTTCACCACCCTGGTCAATGTGTACTGACCATACTTCACCACCCTGGTCAATGTGGACTGACCATACTTCACCACGCTGGTCAATGTGTACTGACCATACTTCACCACTCTGGTCAATGTGTACTGACCATACTTCACCACGCTGGTCAATGTGGACTGACCATACTTCACCACCCTGGTCAATGTGGACTGACCATACTTCACCACGCTGGTCAATGTGTACTGACCATACTTCACCACCCTGGTCAATGTGTACTGACCATATTTCACCACCCTGGTCAATGTGTACTGACCATACTTCACCACCCTGGTCAATGTGGACTGACCATACTTCACCACCCTGGTCAATGTGACCTGACCATACTTCACCACCCTGGTCAATGTGTACTGGCCATACTTCACCACCCTGGTCAATGTGCACTGACCATACTTCACCACTCTGGTCAATGTGGACTGACCATACTTCACCACGCTGGTCAATGTGTACTGACCATACTTCACCACGCTGGTCAATGTGGACTGACCATACTTCACCACGCTGGTCAATGTGGACTGACCATACTTCACCACCCTGGTCAATGTGGACTGACCAAACTTCACCACCCTGGTCAATGTGGACTGACCATACTTCACCACCCTGGTCAATGTGTACTGACCATACTTCACCACTCTGGTCGATGTGTACTGACCATACTTCACCACCCTGGTCAATGTGTACTGACCATACTTCACCACCCTGGTCAATGTGTACTGACCATACTTCACCACCCTGGTCAATGTGGACTGACCATACTTCACCACCCTGGTCAATGTGACCTGACCATATTTCACCACCCTGGTCAATGTGTACTGACCATACTTCACCACCCTGGTCAATGTGGACTGACCATACTTCACCACGCTGGTCAATGTGTACTGACCATACTTCACCACGCTGGTCAATGTGGACTGACCATACTTCACCACCCTGGTCAATGTGACATGACCATACTTCACCACGCTGGTCAATGTGTACTGACCATACTTCACCACGCTGGTCAATGTGTACTGACCATACTTCACCACTCTGGTCAATGTGGACTGACCATACTTCACCACTCTGGTCAATGTGGACTGACCATACTTCACCACGCTGGTCAATGTGTACTGACCATACTTCACCACGCTGGTCAATGTGTACTGACCATACTTCACCACTCTGGTCAATGTGACCTGACCATACTTCACCACGCTGGTCAATGTGACCTGACCATAGTTCACCACGCTGGTCAATGTGACCTGACCATACTTCACCACGCTGGTCAATGTGAACTGACCATACTTCACCACCCTGGTCAATGTGTACTGACCATACTTCACCACGTTGGTCAATGTGTACTGACCATACTTCACCACGCTGGTCAATGTGTACTGACCATACTTCACCACCCTGGTCAATGTGTACTGACCATACTTCACCACCCTGGTCAATGTGGACTGACCATACTTCACCACCCTGGTCAATGTGACCTGACCATACTTCACCACCCTGGTCAATGTGTACTGACTATACTTCACCACCCTGGTCAATGTGTACTGACCATACTTCACCACGCTGGTCAATGTGTACTGACCATACTTCACCACCCTGGTCAATGTGTACTGACCATACTTCACCACCCTGGTCAATGTGGACTGACCATACTTCACCACGCTGGTCAATGTGTACTGACCATACTTCACCACTCTGGTCAATGTGTACTGACCATACTTCACCACCCTGGTCAATGTGGACTGACCATACTTCACCACCCTGGTCAATGTGGACTGACCATACTTCACCACCCTGGTCAATGTGTACTGACCATATTTCACCACCCTGGTCAATGTGTACTGACCATACTTCACCACCCTGGTCAATGTGGACTGACCATACTTCACCACCCTGGTCAATGTGTACTGGCCATACTTCACCACCCTGGTCAATGTGCACTGACCATACTTCACCACTCTGGTCAATGTGGACTGACCATACTTCACCACGCTGGTCAATGTGTACTGACCATACTTCACCACGCTGGTCAATGTGGACTGACCATACTTCACCACGCTGGTCAATGTGGACTGACCATACTTCACCACCCTGGTCAATGTGGACTGACCATACTTCACCACCCTGGTCAATGTGGACTGACCATACTTCACCACCCTGGTCAATGTGTACTGACCATACTTCACCACGCTGGTCAATGTGTACTGACCATACTTCACCACCCTGGTCAATGTGTACTGACCATACTTCACCACCCTGGTCAATGTGTACTGACCATACTTCACCACCCTGGTCAATGTGGACTGACCATACTTCACCACCCTGGTCAATGTGACCTGACCATATTTCACCACCCTGGTCAATGTGTACTGACCATACTTCACCACCCTGGTCAATGTGGACTGACCATACTTCACCACGCTGGTCAATGTGTACTGACCATACTTCACCACGCTGGTCAATGTGGACTGACCATACTTCACCACCCTGGTCAATGTGACATGACCATACTTCACCACGCTGGTCAATGTGTACTGACCATACTTCACCACGCTGGTCAATGTGTACTGACCATACTTCACCACTCTGGTCAATGTGGACTGACCATACTTCACCACTCTGGTCAATGTGGACTGACCATACTTCACCACGCTGGTCAATGTGTACTGACCATACTTCACCACGCTGGTCAATGTGTACTGACCATACTTCACCACTCTGGTCAATGTGACCTGACCATACATCACCACGCTGGTCAATGTGACCTGACCATAGTTCACCACGCTGGTCAATGTGACCTGACCATACTTCACCACGCTGGTCAATGTGAACTGACCATACTTCACCACCCTGGTCAATGTGTACTGACCATACTTCACCACGTTGGTCAATGTGTACTGACCATACTTCACCACGCTGGTCAATGTGTACTGACCATACTTCACCACCCTGATCAATGTGACCTGACCATACTTCACCACGCTGGTCAATGTGTACTGACCATACTTCACCACTCTGGTCAATGTGTACTGACCATACTTCACCACCCTGGTCAATGTGGACTGACCATACTTCACCACCCTGGTCAATGTGTACTGACCATACTTCACCACCCTGGTCAATGTGCACTGACCATACTTCACCACTCTGGTCAATGTGGACTGACCATACTTCACCACGCTGGTCAATGTGTACTGACCATACTTCACCACGCTGGTCAATGTGGACTGACCATACTTCACCACGCTGGTCAATGTGGACTGACCATACTTCACCACCCTGGTCAATGTGGACTGACCATACTTCACCACCCTGGTCAATGTGGACTGACCATACTTCACCACCCTGGTCAATGTGTACTGACCATACTTCACCACTCTGGTCGATGTGTACTGACCATACTTCACCACCCTGGTCAATGTGTACTGACCATACTTCACCACCCTGGTCAATGTGTACTGACCATACTTCACCACCCTGGTCAATGTGGACTGACCATACTTCACCACCCTGGTCAATGTGACCTGACCATACTTCACCACCCTGGTCAATGTGTACTGACCATACTTCACCACCCTGGTCAATGTGGACTGACCATACTTCACCACGCTGGTCAATGTGTACTGACCATACTTCACCACGCTGGTCAATGTGGACTGACCATACTTCACCACCCTGGTCAATGTGACATGACCATACTTCACCACGCTGGTCAATGTGTACTGACCATACTTCACCACGCTGGTCAATGTGTACTGACCATACTTCACCACTCTGGTCAATGTGGACTGACCATACTTCACCACTCTGGTCAATGTGGACTGACCATACTTCACCACGCTGGTCAATGTGTACTGACCATACTTCACCACGCTGGTCAATGTGTACTGACCATACTTCACCACTCTGGTCAATGTGACCTGACCATACTTCACCACGCTGGTCAATGTGACCTGACCATACTTCACCACGCTGGTCAATGTGACCTGACCATACTTCACCACGCTGGTCAATGTGAACTGACCATACTTCACCACCCTGGTCAATGTGTACTGACCATACTTCACCACGCTGGTCAATGTGTACTGACCATACTTCACCACGCTGGTCAATGTGTACTGACCATACTTCACCACCCTGGTCAATGTGTACTGACCATACTTCACCACCCTGGTCAATGTGGACTGACCATACTTCACCACCCTGGTCAATGTGACCTGACCATACTTCACCACCCTGGTCAATGTGTACTGACCATACTTCACCACCCTGGTCAATGTGTACTGACCATACTTCACCACGCTGGTCAATGTGTACTGACCATACTTCACCACCCTGGTCAATGTGTACTGACCATACTTCACCACCCTGGTCAATGTGGACTGACCATACTTCACCACGCTGGTCAATGTGTACTGACCATACTTCACCACTCTGGTCAATGTGTACTGACCATACTTCACCACCCTGGTCAATGTGGACTGACCATACTTCACCACCCTGGTCAATGTGGACTGACCATACTTCACCACCCTGGTCAATGTGTACTGACCATACTTTCACCACCCTGGTCAATGTGTACTGACCATACTTCACCACCCTGGTCAATGTGGACTGACCATACTTCACCACCCTGGTCAATGTGTACTGACCATACTTCACCACCCTGGTCAATGTGCACTGACCATACTTCACCACTCTGGTCAATGTGGACTGACCATACTTCACCACGCTGGTCAATGTGTACTGACCATACTTCACCACGCTGGTCAATGTGTACTGACCATACTTCACCACGCTGGTCAATGTGGACTGACCATACTTCACCACCCTGGTCAATGTGGACTGACCATACTTCACCACCCTGGTCAATGTGTACTGACCATACTTCACCACCCTGGTCAATGTGTACTGACCATACTTCACCACTCTGGTCAATGTGTACTGACCATACTTCACCACCCTGGTCAATGTGTACTGACCATACTTCACCACCCTGGTCAATGTGTACTGACCATACTTCACCACCCTGGTCAATGTGGACTGACCATACTTCACCACCCTGGTCAATGTGACCTGACCATACTTCACCACCCTGGTCAATGTGTACTGACCATACTTCACCACCCTGGTCAATGTGGACTGACCATACTTCACCACGCTGGTCAATGTGTACTGACCATACTTCACCACGCTGGTCAATGTGGACTGACCATACTTCACCACCCTGGTCAATGTGACATGACCATACTTCACCACGCTGGTCAATGTGTACTGACCATACTTCACCACGCTGGTCAATGTGTACTGACCATACTTCACCACTCTGGTCAATGTGGACTGACCATACTTCACCACTCTGGTCAATGTGGACTGACCATACTTCACCACGCTGGTCAATGTGTACTGACCATACTTCACCACGCTGGTCAATGTGTACTGACCATACTTCACCACTCTGGTCAATGTGACCTGACCATACATTCACCACGCTGGTCAATGTGTACTGAACATACTTCACCACGCTGGTCAATGTGACCTGACCATACTTCACCACGCTGGTCAATGTGAACTGACCATACTTCACCACCCTGGTCAATGTGTACTGACCATACTTCACCACGCTGGTCAATGTGTACTGACCATACTTCACCACGCTGGTCAATGTGTACTGACCATACTTCACCACCCTGATCAATGTGACCTGACCATACTTCACCACGCTGGTCAATGTGTACTGACCATACTTCACCACTCTGGTCAATGTGTACTGACCATACTTCACCACCCTGGTCAATGTGGACTGACCATACTTCACCACCCTGGTCAATGTGGACTGACCATACTTCACCACCCTGGTCAATGTGTACTGACCATACTTCACCACCCTGGTCAATGTGTACTGACCATACTTCACCACCCTGGTCAATGTGGACTGACCATACTTCACCACCCTGGTCAATGTGTACTGACCATACTTCACCACCCTGGTCAATGTGAACTGACCATACTTCACCACTCTGGTCAATGTGGACTGACCATACTTCACCACGCTGGTCAATGTGTACTGACCATACTTCACCACGCTGGTCAATGTGGACTGACCATACTTCACCACGCTGGTCAATGTGGACTGACCATACTTCACCACCCTGGTCAATGTGGACTGACCATACTTCACCACCCTGGTCAATGTGGACTGACCATACTTCACCACCCTGGTCAATGTGTACTGACCATACTTCACCACTCTGGTCAATGTGTACTGACCATACTTCACCACCCTGGTCAATGTGTACTGACCATACTTCACCACCCTGGTCAATGTGTACTGACCATACTTCACCACCCTGGTCAATGTGGACTGACCATACTTCACCACCCTGGTCAATGTGACCTGACCATACTTCACCACCCTGGTCAATGTGTACTGACCATACTTCACCACCCTGGTCAATGTGGACTGACCATACTTCACCACGCTGGTCAATGTGTACTGACCATACTTCACCACGCTGGTCAATGTGGACTGACCATACTTCACCACCCTGGTCAATGTGACATGACCATACTTCACCACGCTGGTCAATGTGTACTGACCATACTTCACCACGCTGGTCAATGTGTACTGACCATACTTCACCACTCTGGTCAATGTGTACTGACCATACTTCACCACCCTGGTCAATGTGGACTGACCATACTTCACCACCCTGGTCAATGTGGACTGACCATACTTCACCACCCTGGTCAATGTGTACTGACCATACTTTCACCACCCTGGTCAATGTGTACTGACCATACTTCACCACCCTGGTCAATGTGGACTGACCATACTTCACCACCCTGGTCAATGTGTACTGGACCATACTTCACCACCCTGGTCAATGTGCACTGACCATACTTCACCACTCTGGTCAATGTGGACTGACCATACTTCACCACGCTGGTCAATGTGTACTGACCATACTTCACCACGCTGGTCAATGTGGACTGACCATACTTCACCACGCTGGTCAATGTGGACTGACCATACTTCACCACCCTGGTCAATGTGGACTGACCATACTTCACCACCCTGGTCAATGTGGACTGACCATACTTCACCACCCTGGTCAATGTGTACTGACCATACTTCACCACTCTGGTCTATGTGTACTGACCATACTTCACCACCCTGGTCAATGTGTACTGACCATACTTCACCACCCTGGTCAATGTGTACTGACCATACTTCACCACCCTGGTCAATGTGGACTGACCATACTTCACCACCCTGGTCAATGTGACCTGACCATATTTCACCACCCTGGTCAATGTGTACTGACCATACTTCACCACCCTGGTCAATGTGGACTGACCATACTTCACCACGCTGGTCAATGTGTACTGACCATACTTCACCACGCTGGTCAATGTGGACTGACCATACTTCACCACCCTGGTCAATGTGACATGACCATACTTCACCACGCTGGTCAATGTGTACTGACCATACTTCACCACGCTGGTCAATGTGTACTGACCATACTTCACCACTCTGGTCAATGTGGACTGACCATACTTCACCACTCTGGTCAATGTGGACTGACCATACTTCACCACGCTGGTCAATGTGTACTGACCATACTTCACCACGCTGGTCAATGTGTACTGACCATACTTCACCACTCTGGTCAATGTGACCTGACCATACATCACCACGCTGGTCAATGTGACCTGACCATAGTTCACCACGCTGGTCAATGTGACCTGACCATACTTCACCACGCTGGTCAATGTGAACTGACCATACTTCACCACCCTGGTCAATGTGTACTGACCATACTTCACCACGTTGGTCAATGTGTACTGACCATACTTCACCACGCTGGTCAATGTGTACTGACCATACTTCACCACCCTGATCAATGTGACCTGACCATACTTCACCACGCTGGTCAATGTGTACTGACCATACTTCACCACCCTGGTCAATGTGACCTGACCATACTTCACCACGCTGGTCAATGTGTACTGACCATACTTCACCACCCTGGTCAATGTGGACTGACCATACTTCACTACCCTGGTCAATGTGGACTGACCATACTTCACCACGCTGGTCAATGTGTACTGACCATACTTCACCACCCTGGTCAATGTGTACTGACCATACTTCACCACCCTGGTCAATGTGGACTGACCATACTTCACCACCCTGGTCAATGTGACCTGACCATACTTCACCACCCTGGTCAATGTGTACTGACTATACTTCACCACCCTGGTCAATGTGTACTGACCATACTTCACCACGCTGGTCAATGTGTACTGACCATACTTCACCACCCTGGTCAATGTGTACTGACCATACTTCACCACCCTGGTCAATGTGGACTGACCATACTTCACCACGCTGGTCAATGTGTACTGACCATACTTCACCACTCTGGTCAATGTGTACTGACCATACTTCACCACCCTGGTCAATGTGGACTGACCATACTTCACCACCCTGGTCAATGTGGACTGACCATACTTCACCACGCTGGTCAATGTGTACTGACCATACTTCACCACCCTGGTCAATGTGTACTGACCATATTTCACCACCCTGGTCAATGTGTACTGACCATACTTCACCACCCTGGTCAATGTGGACTGACCATACTTCACCACCCTGGTCAATGTGACCTGACCATACTTCACCACCCTGGTCAATGTGTACTGGCCATACTTCACCACCCTGGTCAATGTGCACTGACCATACTTCACCACTCTGGTCAATGTGTACTGACCATACTTCACCACCCTGGTCAATGTGTACTGACCATACTTCACCACCCTGGTCAATGTGGACTGACCATACTTCACCACGCTGGTCAATGTGTACTGACCATACTTCACCACTCTGGTCAATGTGTACTGACCATACTTCACCACCCTGGTCAATGTGGACTGACCATACTTCACCACCCTGGTCAATGTGGACTGACCATACTTCACCACGCTGGTCAATGTGTACTGACCATACTTCACCACCCTGGTCAATGTGTACTGACCATATTTCACCACCCTGGTCAATGTGTACTGACCATACTTCACCACCCTGGTCAATGTGGACTGACCATACTTCACCACCCTGGTCAATGTGACCTGACCATACTTCACCACCCTGGTCAATGTGTACTGACCATACTTCACCACCCTGGTCAATGTGCACTGACCATACTTCACCACTCTGGTCAATGTGGACTGACCATACTTCACCACGCTGGTCAATGTGTACTGACCATACTTCACCACGCTGGTCAATGTGGACTGACCATACTTCACCACGCTGGTCAATGTGGACTGACCATACTTCACCACCCTGGTCAATGTGGACTGACCATACTTCACCACCCTGGTCAATGTGGACTGACCATACTTCACCACCCTGGTCAATGTGTACTGACCATACTTCACCACTCTGGTCGATGTGTACTGACCATACTTCACCACCCTGGTCAATGTGTACTGACCATACTTCACCACCCTGGTCAATGTGTACTGACCATACTTCACCACCCTGGTCAATGTGGACTGACCATACTTCACCACCCTGGTCAATGTGACCTGACCATATTTCACCACCCTGGTCAATGTGTACTGACCATACTTCACCACCCTGGTCAATGTGGACTGACCATACTTCACCACGCTGGTCAATGTGTACTGACCATACTTCACCACGCTGGTCAATGTGGACTGACCATACTTCACCACCCTGGTCAATGTGACATGACCATACTTCACCACGCTGGTCAATGTGTACTGACCATACTTCACCACGCTGGTCAATGTGTACTGACCATACTTCACCACTCTGGTCAATGTGGACTGACCATACTTCACCACTCTGGTCAATGTGGACTGACCATACTTCACCACGCTGGTCAATGTGTACTGACCATACTTCACCACGCTGGTCAATGTGGACTGACCATACTTCACCACGCTGGTCAATGTGGACTGACCATACTTCACCACTCTGGTCAATGTGTACTGACCATACTTCACCACCCTGGTCAATGCGTGCTAACCATTGTGCCACCGCTCCCCCCTTTGCCCAAAACGTGCTCAACCTGCGCAAATATTAAACGCCGTGTATATTACGATGATAAAATAAACATTAGGCGTGTAATTTAAGAGTTGTGTTTAATTAAAAGTTTACCTCACGCGAGCCCCCAGCGCAGCCGTTTCCACTTTTCCCGCCAAAAACAAACCGTCACCAAAACCAACACCGCAAACTCTTCACGTTCCCACTTGGACGACTAAGTTCAGATTAATTATTAATTATCTATCACTCGTGACTCTCACTATCTCTCTACACACACACACGTGTGTACATTTACACGATGAGGAGATTATTTACTTTGTTAACAAAACAACCTCGCCTAGTCTACAGGAGGGTGTGGGTTAGATCATGTCCCTGAGAGATGTTAACTACCTCACCTGGTACACAGGAGGTCGTGGGTTAGATCATGTCCCTGAGAGATGTTAACTACCTCGCCTGGAATACAGGAGGTCGTGGGTTAGATCATGTCCCTGAGAGATGTCAACTACCTCGCCTGGTATACAGGAGGTCGTGGGTTAGATTAAGTCCCTGAGAGATGTTAACTACCTCGCCTGGTGTACAGGAGGTCGTGGGTTAGATCATGTTTTTGAGAGATGTTAACTACCTCGCCTGGTGTACAGTAGGTCGTGGGTTAGATCATGTCCCTGAGAGATGTCAACTACCTCGCCTGGTGTACAGGAGGTCGTGGGTTAGATCATGTCCCTGAGAGATGTCAACTACCTCGCCTGGTGTACAGGAGGTCGTGGGTTAGATCATGTCCCTGAGAGATGTCAACTACCTCGCCTGGTGTACAGGAGGTCGTGGGTTCGATCATGTCCCTGAGAGATGTTAACTACCTCGCCTGGAATACAGGAGGTCGTGGGTTAGATCATGTCCCTGAGAGATGTTAACTACCTCGCCTGGTCTACAGGAGGTTGTGGGTTAGATCATGTCCCTGAGAGATGTTAACTACCTCGCCTGGTGTACAGGAGGTCGTGGGTTAGATCATGTCCCTGAGAGATGTTAACTACCTCGCCTGGTCTACAGGAGGTCGTGGGTTAGATCATGTCCCTGAGAGATGTTAACTACCTCGCCAGGTATACAGGAGGTCGTGGGTTAGATCATGTCCCTGAGAGATGTTAACTACCTCGCCTGGTATACAGGATGTCGTGGGTTAGATCACGTCCCTGAGAGATGTTAACTACCTCGCGTGGTCTACAGGAGGTCGTGGGTTAGATCATGTCTCTGAGAGATGTTAACTACCTCGCCTGGTGTACAGGAGGTCGTGGGTTCGATCATGTCCCTGAGAGATGTTAACTACCTCGCCTGGTGTACAGGAGGTCGTGGGTTAGATCATGTCCCTGAGAGATGTTAACTACCTCGCCTGGTCTACAGGAGGTTGTGGGTTAGATCATGTCCCTGAGAGATGTTAACTACCTCGCCTGGTGTACAGGAGGTCGTGGGTTAGATCATGTCCCTGAGAGATGTTAACTACCTCGCCTGGTGTACAGGAGGTCGTGGGTTAGATCATGTCCCTGAGAGATGTTAACTACCTCGCCTGGTCTACAGGAGGTCGTGGGTTAGATCATGTCCCTGAGAGATGTTAACTACCTCGCCAGGTATGAGTGTGAGGTCGTGGGTTAGATCATGTCCATGAGAGCTGTTAACTACCTCGCCTGGTGTACAGGATGTCGTGGGTTAGATCACGTCCCTGAGAGATGTTAACTACCTCGCCTGGTCTACAGGAGGTCGTGGGTTAGATCATGTCCCTGAGAGATGTTAACTACCTCGCCTGGCCTACAGGAGGTCGTGGGTTAGATCATGTCCCTGAGAGATGTTAACTACCTCGCCTGGTGTACAGGAGGTCGTGGGTTAGATCATGTCCCTGAGAGATGTCAGTGTGTGTGAGTGTGAGATTGTCAGTGTGTGTGTGAGTGTGAGATTGCCAGTGTGTGTGTGTGAGGTTGTCAGCCTGTGTGTGTGTGAGATTGTCAGTGTGTGTGAGTGTGAGATTGTCAGTGTGTGTGTGTGTGAGATTTTCAGTGTGTGTGTGTGAGTGTGAGGTTGTCAGCCTGTGTGTGTGAGTGTGAGATTGTCAGCCTGTGTGAGTGTGAGGTTGTCAGCCTGTGTGTGTGAGTGTGAGATTGTCAGCCTGTGTGAGTGTGAGATTGTCAGCCTGTGTGTGTGAGATTGTCAGTGTGTGTGTGTGTGAGATTGTCAGCCTGTGTGAGTGTGAGATTGTCAGTGTGTGTGTGTGAGATTGTCAGCCTGTGTGAGTGTGAGATTGTCAGCCTGTGTGAGTGTGAGATTGTCAGCCTGTGTGAGTGTGAGATTGTCAATGTGTGTGTGTGTGAGATTGTCAGTGTGTGTGTGAGATTGTCAGCCTGTGTGAGTGTGAGATTGTCAGTGTGTGTGTGTGTGAGATTGTCAGTGTGTGTGAGATTGTTAGTGTGTGAGGTTGTCAGTGTGTGTGTGTGAGATTGTCAGCTTGTGTGAGTGTGAGATTGTCAGCCTGTGTGTGTGAGATTGTCAGTGTGTGTGAGTTTGTGAGTGCGTGTGTGATGTTGTCAGTGTGTGAGTGTGAGATTGTCAGTGTGTGAGTGTGAGGTTGTCAGTGTGTGTGTGAGTGTGAGGTTGTCAGTGTGAGTGTGTGAGGTTGTCACAGTGTGTGTGAGTGTGAGGTCACAGTGTGTGTGTGTGAGTGTGAGGTTGTCAGTGTGTGTGAGTGTGAGGTTGTCACAGTGTGTGTGTGTGAGTGTGAGGTTGTCAGTGTGTGTGAGTGTGTGGTTGTCAGTGTGTGTGTGTGAGTGTGAGGTTGTCACAGTGTGTGTGAGTGTGAGGTTGTCAGTGTGTGTGTGTGAGTGTGAGGTTGTTAGTGTGTGTGTGAGGTTGTCACAGTGTGTGTGTGAGGTTGTCAGTGTGTGAGTGTGAGGTTGTCAGTGTGTGTGAGTGTGAGGTTGTCAGTGTGTGTGTGTGAGGTTGTCAGTGTGTGTGAGTGTGAGGTTGTCACAGTGTGTGTGAGTGTGAGGTTGTCAGTGTGTGAGTGTGAGGTTGTCACAGTGTGTGTGAGTGTGAGGTTGTCACAGTGTGTGTGAGT
Source organism: Petromyzon marinus (assembly GCF_010993605.1). Classification (NCBI taxonomy): domain Eukaryota; kingdom Metazoa; phylum Chordata; class Hyperoartia; order Petromyzontiformes; family Petromyzontidae; genus Petromyzon; species Petromyzon marinus. Next base: position 18,957 of record NW_022638612.1, read on the forward strand.
GTGAGGTTGTCAGTGTGTGTGTGTATGAGGTTGTCAGTGTGTGAGTGTGAGGTTGTCACAGTGTGTGTGAGTGTGAGGTTGTCAGTGTGTGAGTGTGAGGTTGTCACAGTGTGTGTGAGTGTGAGGTTGTCAGTGTGTGAGTGTGAGGTTGTCAGTGTGTGAGTGTGAGGTTGTCAGTGTGTGTGTGAGTGTGAGGTTGTCAGTGTGTGAGTGTGAGGTTGTCAGTGTGTGTGTGTGTGTGAGGTTGTCAGTGTGTGAGTGTGAGGTTGTCAGTGTGTGAGTGTGAGGTTGTCACAGTGTGAGTGTGAGGTTGTCAGTGTGTGAGTGTGAGGTTGTCAGTGTGTGTGTGAGGTTGTCAGTGTGTGTGAGTGTGAGGTTGTCACAGTGTGTGTGTGAGTGTGAGGTTGTCACAGTGTGTGTGAGTGTGAGGTTGTCAGTGTGTGTGTGAGTGTGAGGTTGTCAGTGTGTGTGTGAGGTTGTCACAGTGTGAGTGTGAGGTTGTCAGTGTGTGTGAGTGTGAGATTGTCACAGTGTGTGTGTGTGAGTGTGAGGTTGTCACAGTGTGTGTGAGTGTGAGGTTGTCAGTGTGTGAGTGTGAGGTTGTCAGTGTGTGTGAGTGTGAGGTTGTCAGTGTGTGTGAGTGTGATGTTGTCAGTGTGTGAGTGTGAGGTTGTCAGTGTGTGTGAGTGTGAGGTTGTCACAGTGTGTGTGAGTGTGAGGTTGTCACTGTGTGTGTGAGTGTGAGGTTGTCAGTGTGTGTGAGGTTGTCACAGTGTGTGTGAGTGTGAGGTTGTCACAGTGTGTGAGTGTGAGGTTGTCAGTGTGTGTGTGAGGTTGTCACAGTGTGTGTGTGAGTGTGAGGTTGTCACAGTGTGTGAGTGTGAGGTTGTCACTGACCCTGGTGAATCTTCGTCGTTGTCAAGGCCGCAGGCTTCACCTCCCTCACGACTCTCAAAATGGCGGCGAGCGAGGAGGGGGAGGAGCCAGAAAACTCCGCGTCACGTGGGAAGGGAGAAACTGAAACCTGATTGGCTCCAAGGCGGAGAGATTTTTATTTTTTTTCGGGGAAATTTTTTTTCTTTTTAACCGTACGACGGATTTACAAAACTCACCATCAACAATAAACACTCGCGTTGCCATTGGCGCGGTCTGAATAAAAAAAACACAAATTTTTATTGGTTATGTAAATATTTTTAAAAACGCAGTAATATCAGAAATCTCATCTTGAGTAACAAAAAAATGACCCAAATGATATTCCGTATTCTTAGCTCTTTCGGTAAAGTCATGTTGAAGGGAAACAATAAAATAATAAATTATATATAAAACAATAAAAATTCTCACGTTTCGACCATAACACAAACGGTCGTCATCAGGTGTGTCGGTTTGCATAAATTTATTTATTTTTAAACGGTGTATTTATTTATTTTTAAACGTTAGCACCACGCGCAGCGATTTGGCAGTTTATTTAGAAGGACTAGTCCATCTATGTTCTGAAAAGAGGAGGGGGGAGACGAAAAATTAATGTATGCTGTCTGAATGCCACTGTAAGCGTGAACAATCAATTAAGACCTGAAATGGTTTATCAAATCTTTCCAATGATTGCTAAGCCAGAATCCATCTTCTCGGTTGAAATTGTCTCTGTGCTTGTATATGTGGATAGCCTCATGAACGAATCTCTCATGGTAGCCAGATGGCTTACAAAGAACCTCTGTCTTGGAAAAGTCAATGTCATGTGAGCCTCGCTAGTGACGTCATGTCACCAAGGTATTCACCCCGCCCCCGTCCACCGCGCCCTTGATAGTGACGTCACCTCTGCTTGGTCACTGCCGATATCTGTTCCGGTACAATCCTTATTTGGGCAAAGCTACGCCCAGTGACTGGTGGCTCATTAACATAATGTTACCGTTAAAGCCGTCGCGAGTTTATTGGGACGGGTTCAGCACCCACGCCCCCATCCCTCGACATATGGTCCGGGCTCATTAACACAATTTTATTTAGCTACGGAGCCGCTCGTGGGAGGGGAGTGTCTTGTACCCCGGACGTGACGTCATGTCACCTGCAGCTGCCGCGTGACGTCACGAAGTAACAGGAAGCGATCGCTTCGCTCTTGCACTGAAATCCGAGGTGAGAAATTATCATCGTGTTGGTGGTCGTGGTTGTTGTGGTGGTGGTTGTTGTGGTGGTGGTTGTTGTTGTTCTTTACCAAGGTAGAGCCTCTCTCTCTCGTAGGGATGTCAGTTGAGTAGTAGCGAGCATGGGAATCGATGTCCAGGTTGGAACTTTACAACACGGGGCCTAGCCACGCGGGGCCTTGCCTCCTGCCCTCGCCTGATTGCATTCACTTTAATTATCTCGCTTAAGTTTAATTTGTCTTCACCCGGCTCGCTACTTTGTAACTTTGTTTTATTGTAAATATTCACGCAGTTTTATTTTTTA
>NW_022638613.1:0-21364 GCF_010993605.1 Petromyzon marinus
CTATTTAATAAGTCTAAGTTGCTGAAATAAGGCTATTCAATAAGCCTAAGTTGCTGAAATAAGCCTATTTAATAAGCCTAAGTTGCTGAAATAAGGCTATTTAATAAGTCTAAGTTGCTGAAATAAGCCTATTTAATAAGCCTAAGTTGCTGAAATAAGTATATTTAATAAGCATAAGTTGCTGAAATAAGCCTATTTAATAAGTCTAATTTGCTGAAATAAGGCTATTAAATAAGTCTAATTTGCTGAAATAAGCCTTTTTAATCAGCGTAAGTTGCTGAAATAAGCCTATTTAATAAGCCAAAGTTGCTGAAATAAACCTGTTTAATAAGGCTATTTAATAAGCATAAGTTGATGAAATAAGCCTATTTTATAAGCCTAAGTTGCTAAAATAAGCCGATTTAATGAGGCTATTTAATGAGTCTATTTAATAAGCCTATTTAATACGCCTATTTAATAAATCTATTTAATAAGCATATTTAATAAGCCTATTTAATAAGCCTATTTATTGAGCCTATTTAATAAGCCTATTTAATAAGCCTATTTAATAAGCCTATTTAATAAGCCTATTTATTTAGCCTATTTAATATGCCTATTTAATAAGTCTATTTAATAAGCCTATTTAATAAGCCTAATTAATAAGCCTATTTAATAAGCCTATTTATTGAGCCTATTTAATGAGTCTATTTAATAAGCCTGTTTAATAAGCCTATTTAATAAGTATTGAATGAGCCTATTTAATAAGCCTAAGTTGCAGAATAAGCCTATTTAATAAGCCTAAGTTGCTGAAATAAGCCTATTTAATAAGCCTATTTAATAAGCCTAAGTTGCTGAATAAGCCTATTTAATAAGCCTAAGTTGCTGAAATAAGCCTATTTAATAAGTCTAAGTTGCTGAAATAAGGCTATTCAATAAGCCTAAGTTGCTGAAATAAGCCTATTTAATAAGCCTAAGTTGCTGAAATAAGGCTATTTAATAAGTCTAAGTTGCTGAAATAAGCCTATTTAATAAGCCTAAGTTGCTGAAATAAGTATATTTAATAAGCATAAGTTGCTGAAATAAGCCTATTTAATAAGTCTAATTTGCTGAAATAAGGCTATTAAATAAGTCTAATTTGCTGAAATAAGCCTTTTTAATCAGCGTAAGTTGCTGAAATAAGCCTATTTAATAAGCCAAAGTTGCTGAAATAAGCCTATTTAATAAGGCTATTTAATGAGCCTAAGTTGCTGAAATAAGCCTATTTAATAAGCCTAAGTTTCTGAACTAAGCCTATTTAAAAAGGTATATTTAATAAGTCTAAGTTGCTGAAATAAACATATTTAAAAATGCTATTTAATAAGCCTAAGTTGCTGAAATAAACCTGTTTAATAAGGCTATTTAATAAGCATAAGTTGATGAAATAAGCCTATTTTATAAGCCTAAGTTGCTAAAATAAGCCGATTTAATGAGGCTATTTAATAAGTCTATTTAATAAGCCTATTTAATACGCCTATTTAATAAATCTATTTAATAAGCATATTTAATAAGCCTATTTAATAAGCCTATTTATTGAGCCTATTTAATAAGCCTATTTAATAAGCCTATTTAATAAGCCTATTTAATAAGCCTATTTATTTAGCCTATTTAATATGCCTATTTAATAAGTCTATTTAATAAGCCTATTTAATAAGCCTAATTAATAAGCCTATTTAATAAGCCTATTTATTGAGCCTATTTAATGAGTCTATTTAATAAGCCTGTTTAATAAGCCTATTTAATAAGTATTGAATGAGCCTATTTAATAAGCCTAAGTTGCAGAATAAGCCTATTTAATAAGCCTAAGTTGCTGAAATAAGCCTATTTAATAAGCCTATTTAATAAGCCTAAGTTGCTGAATAAGCCTATTTAATAAGCCTAAGTTGCTGAAATAAGCCTATTTAATAAGTCTAAGTTGCTGAAATAAGGCTATTCAATAAGCCTAAGTTGCTGAAATAAGCCTATTTAATAAGCCTAAGTTGCTGAAATAAGGCTATTTAATAAGTCTAAGTTGCTGAAATAAGCCTATTTAATAAGCCTAAGTTGCTGAAATAAGTATATTTAATAAGCATAAGTTGCTGAAATAAGCCTTTCTAATCAGCATAAGTTGCTGAAATAAGCCTATTTAATAAGCCAAAGTTGCTGAAATAAGCCTACTTAATTAGGCTAATTAATAAGCCTAAGTTGCTGAAATAAGCCTATTTAATAAGCCTATTTAACAAGCCTATTTAATAGGCTTATTTAATAAGTCTAAGTTGATGAAATAAGCCTATTTAATAAGCCTATTTAATAGGCCTATTTAATAAGTCTAAGTTGCTGAAATAAGCCTATTTAATAAGCCTAAGTTGCTGAATGAGCCTATTTAATAAGCCTAAGTTGCTGAAATAAGCCTATTTAATGAGCCTAAGTTGCTGAATAAGCCTATTTAATAAGCCTAAGTTGCTGAATAAACCTATTTAATAAGTCTAAGTTGCTGAAATAAGCCTATTTAATAAGGCTATTTAATAAGCCTAAGTTGCTGAAATAAGCCTGTTTAATAAGCCTAAGTTGCTGAAATAAGCCTATTTAGTAAGGCTATTTAATGAGCCTAAGTTGCTGAAATAAGCCTATTTAATAAGCCTAAGTTTCTGAACTAAGCCTATTTAATAAGCCTATTTAATGAGTCTAAGTTGCTGAAATAAACCTATTTAAAATGCTATTTAATAAGCCTAAGTTGCTGAAATAAACCTGTTTAATAAGGCTATTTAATAAGCATAAGTTGCTGAAATAAGCTTATTTAATAAGCCTAAGTTGCTGAAATAAGCCTATTTAATAAGGCTATTTAATAAGTCTAAGTTGCTGAAATCAACCTATTTAATAAGCCTAAGTTGCTAAAATAAGCCTATTTAATTAGGCTATTTAATAAGTCTATTTAATAAGCCTATTTAATAAGCCTATTTAATAAGCCTATTTAATAAGCCTATTTATTGAGCCTATTTAATAAGCCGATTTAATAAGTCTATTTAATAATCCTATTTAATAAGCCGATTTATTGAGCCTATTTAATAAGTCTATTTAATAAGCCTATTTAATAAGCCTATTTATTGAGCCTATTTAATAAGTCTATTTAATAAGCCTATTTAATAAGCCTATTTAATAAGTATTTAATGAGCCTATTTAATAAGTCTATTTAATAAGCCTATTTAATAAGTCTAAGTTGCTGAAATAAGCCTATTTAATAAGCCTAAGTTGCTGAATAAGCCTATTTAATAAGCCTAAGTTGCTGAAATAAGCCTATTTAATAAGCCTAAGTTTCTGAAATAAGCCTATTTAATAAGGCTATTTAATAAGCCTAAGTTGCTGAATAAGCCTATTTAATAAGTCTAAGTTGCTGAAATAACGCTATTTAATAAGCCTAAGTTGCTGAAATAAGCCTATTTAATAAGCCTAAGTTGCTAAAATAAGCCTATTTAATGAGGCTATTTAATAAGTCTATTTAATAAGCCTATTTAATAAGCCTATTTAATAAGCCTATTTAATACGCCTATTTAATAAACCTATTTAATAAGTATTTAATTAGCCTATTTAATAAGTATATTTAATAAGCCTTTTTAATAAGCCTATTTAATAAACCTAATTAATAAGCCTATTTAATAAGCCTATTTAATGAGCCTATTTAATGAGTCTATTTAATAAGCCTGTTTAATAAGCCTATTTAACAAGTATTGAATGAGCCTATTTAATAAGCCTATTTAATGAGCCTATTTAATGAGTCTATTTAATAAGCCTGTTTAATAAGCCTATTTAATAAGTATTTAATGAGCCTATTTAATAAGCCTATTTATTGAGCCTATTTAATAAGCCTATTCATTGAGCCTATTTAATAAGCCTATTTATTGAGCCTATTTAATAAGCCTATTTAATAAGTCTATTTAATAAGCCTATTTAATAAGCCTAATTAATAAGCCTATTTAATAAGCCTATTTAATTAGCCTATTTAATGAGTCTATTTAATAAGCCTGTTTAATAAGCCTATTTAAGAAGTATTGAATGAACCTATTTAATAAGCCTAAGTTGCTGAAATAAGCCTATTTAATAAGCATAAGTTGCTGAAATAAGGCTTTTTAATAAGTCTAAGTTGCTGAAATAAGCCTATTTAATAAGCCTAAGTTGCTGAAATAAGTATATTTAATATGCATAAGTTGCTGAAATAAGCCTATTTAATAAGTCTAAGTTGCTGAAATAAGGCTATTTAATAAGTCTAAGTTGCTGAAATTAGCCTTTTTAATCAGCGTAAGTTGCTGAAATAAGCCTATTTAATAAGCCCAAGTTGCTGAAATAAGCCTACTTAATAAGGCTATTTAATAAGCCTAAGTTGCTGAAATAAGCCTATTTAATAAGCGTAAGTTGCAGAAATAAGGCTATTTAATAAGTCTAAGTTGCTGAAATAAGCCTATTTAATAAGCCCAAGTTGCTGAAATAAGCCTATTTAATAAGCCTAAGTTGCTGAAATAAGCCTATTTAATAGGCCTATCTAATAAGTCTAAGTTGCAGAAATAAGCATATTTCATAAGCATATTTGATGAGCCTAAGTTGCTGAAATGTCTATTTAATAAGTCGTTTTAATAAGTCTAAGTTGCTAAAATAAGCCTATTTAATAAGGCTATTTAATAAGCCTAAGTTGCTGAAATAAGCCTATTTAATAAGGCTATTTAATGAGCCTAAGTTGCTGAAATAAGCCTATTTAATAAGCCTAAGTTTCTGAACTAAGCCTATTTAAAAAGGTATATTTAATAAGTTTAAGTTGCTGAAATAAACATATTTAAAAATGCTATTTAATAAGCCTAAGTTGCTGAAATAAACCTGTTTAATAAGGCTATTTAATAAGCATAAGTTGATGAAATAAGCCTATTTTATAAGCCTAAGTTGCTAAAATAAGCCTATTTAATGAGGCTATTTAATAAGTCTATTTAATAAGCCTATTTAATACGCCTATTTAATAAGTCTATTTAATAAGCATATTTAATAAGCCTATTTAATAAGCCTATTTATTGAGCCTATTTAATAAGCCTATTTAATAAGCCTATTTAATAAGCCTATTTAATAAGCCTATTTATTGAGCCTATTTAATATGCCTATTTAATAAGTCGATTTAATAAGCCTATTTAATAAGCCTAATTAATAAGCCTATTTAATAAGCCTATTTATTGAGCCTATTTAATGAGTCTATTTAATAAGCCTGTTTAATAAGCCTATTTAATAAGTATTGAATGAGCCTATTTAATAAGCCTAAGTTGCTGAATAAGCCTATTTAATAAGCCTAAGTTGCTGAAATAAGCCTATTTAATAAGCCTATTTAATAAGCCTAAGTTGCTGAATAAGCCTATTTAATAAGCCTAAGTTGCTGAAATAAGCCTATTTAATAAGTCTAAGTTGCTGAAATAAGGCTATTTAATAAGCCTAAGTTGCTGAAATAAGCCTATTTAATAAGCCTAAGTTGCTGAAATAAGGCTATTTAATAAGTCTAAGTTGCTGAAATAAGCCTATTTAATAAGCCTAAGTTGCTGAAATAAGTATATTTAATAAGCATAAGTTGCTGAAATAAGCCTATTTAATAAGTCTAATTTGCTGAAATAAGCCTATTTAATAAGCCAAAGTTGCTGAAATAAGCCTACTTAATTAGGCTATTTAATAAGCCTAAGTTGCTGAAATAAGCCTATTTAATAAGCCTATTTAACAAGCCTATTTAATAGGCCAATTTAATAAGTCTAAGTTGCTGAAATAAGCCTATTTAATAAGCCTAAGTTGCTGAATAAACCTATTTAATAAGCCTAAGTTGCTGAATAAACCTATTTAATAAGTCTAAGTTGCTGAAATAAGCCTATTTAATAAGGCTATTTAATAAGCCTAAGTTGCTGAATAAGACTATTTAATAAGTCTAAGTTGCTGAAATAAGGCTATTTAATAAGCCCAAGTTGCTGAAATAAGGCTATTTAATAAGTTTAAGTTGCTGAAATAAGCCTGTTTAATAAGCCTAAGTTGCTGAAATAAGCCTATTTAGTAAGGCTATTTAATGAGCCTAAGTTGCTGAAATAAGCCTATTTAATAAGCCTAAGTTTCTGAACTAAGCCTATTTAATAAGCCTATTTAATAAGTCTAAGTTGCTGAAATAAACCTATTTAAAATGCTATTTAATAAGCCTAAGTTGCTGAAATAAACCTGTTTAATAAGGCTATTTAATAAGCATAAGTTGCTGAAATAAGCTTATTTAATAAGCCTAAGTCGCTGAAATAAGCCTATTTAAAAAGCCTATTTAATAAGTCTAAGTTGCTGAAATAAACCTATTTAATAAGCCTAAGTTGCTAAAATAAGCCTATTTAATTAGGCTATTTAATAAGTCTATTTAATAAGCCTATTTAATAAGCCTATTTAATAAGCCTATTTAATAAGCCTATTTATTGAGCCTATTTAATAAGCCGATTTAATGAGTCTATTTAATAAGCCTATTTAATAAGCCGATTTATTGAGCCTATTTAATAAGTCTATTTAATAAGCCTATTTAATAAGCCTATTTATTGAGCCTATTTAATAAGTCTATTTAATAAGCCTATTTAATAAGCCTATTTAATAAGTATTTAATGAGCCTATTTAATAAGTCTATTTAATAAGCCTATTTAATAAGTCTAAGTTGCTGAAATAAGCCTATTTAATAAGCCTAAGTTGCTGAATAAGCCTATTTAATAAGCCTAAGTTGCTGAAATAAGCCTATTTAATAAGCCTAAGTTTCTGAAATAAGCCTATTTAATAAGGCTATTTAATAAGCCTAAGTTGCTGAATAAGCCTATTTAATAAGTCTAAGTTGCTGAAATAACGCTATTTAATAAGCCTAAGTTGCTGAAATAAGCCTATTTAATAAGCCTAAGTTGCTAAAATAAGCCTATTTAATGAGGCTATTTAATAAGTCTATTTAATAAGCCTATTTAATAAGCCTATTTAATAAGCCTATTTAATACGCCTATTTAATAAACCTATTTAATAAGTATTTAATGAGCCTATTTAATAAGTCTATTTAATAAGCCTTTTTAATAAGCCTATTTAATAAACCTATTTAATAAGCCTATTTAATAAGTCTATTTAATAAGTCTATTTATTGAGCCTATTTAATAAGCCTATTTAATAAGTCTATTTAATAAGCCTATTTAATAAGCCTAATTAATAAGCCTATTTAATAAGCCTATTTAATGAGCCTATTTAATGAGTCTATTTAATAAGCCTGTTTAATAAGCCTATTTAATAAGTATTTAATGAGCCTATTTAATAAGCCTATTTATTGAGCCTATTTAATAAGCCTATTTATTGAGCCTATTTAATAAGCCTATTTATTGAGCCTATTTAATAAGCCTATTTAATAAGTCTATTTAATAAGCCTATTTAATAAGCCTATTTAATAAGCCTATTTAATAAGTCTATTTAATGAGCCTATTTAATGAGTCTATTTAATAAGCCTGTTTAATAAGCCTATTTAACAAGTATTGAATGAGCCTATTTAATAAGCCTAAGTTGCTGAAATAAGCCTATTTAATAAGTCTTAGTTGCTGAAATAAGGCTATTTAATAAGCCTAAGTTGCTGAAATAAGCCTATTTAATAAGCATAAGTTGCTGAAATAAGGCTATTTAATAAGTCTAAGTTGCTGAAATAAGCCTATTTAATAAGCCTAAGTTGCTGAAATAAGTATATTTAATATGCATAAGTTGCTGAAATAAGCCTATTTAATAAGTCTAAGTTGCTGAAATAAGGCTATTTAATAAGTCTAAGTTGCTGAAATAAGCCTTTTTAATCAGCGTAAGTTGCTGAAATAAGCCTATTTAATGAGCCCAAGTTGCTGAAATAAGCCTACTTAATAAGGCTATTTAATAAGCCTAAGTTGCTGAAATAAGCCTATTTAATAAGCGTAAGTTGCAGAAATAAGGCTATTTAATAAGTCTAAGTTGGTGAAATAAGCCTATTTAATAAGCCCAAGTTGCTGAAATAAGCCTATTTAATAAGCCTAAGTTGCTGAAATAAGCCTATTTAATAGGCCTATCTAATAAGTCTAAGTTGCAGAAATAAGCATATTTCATAAGCATATTTGATGAGCCTAAGTTGCTGAAATGTCTATTTAATAAGTCGTTTTAATAAGTCTAAGTTGCTAAAATAAGCCTATTTAATAAGGCTATTTAATAAGCCTAAGTTGCTGAAATAAGCCTATTTAATAAGGCTATTTAATGAGCCTAAGTTGCTGAAATAAGCCTATTTAATAAGCCTAAGTTTCTGAACTAAGCCTATTTAAAAAGGTATATTTAATAAGTCTAAGTTGCTGAAATAAACATATTTAAAAATGCTATTTAATAAGCCTAAGTTGCTGAAATAAACCTGTTTAATAAGGCTATTTAATAAGCATAAGTTGATGAAATAAGCCTATTTTATAAGCCTAAGTTGCTAAAATAAGCCTTTTTAATGAGGCTATTTAATAAGTCTATTTAATAAGCCTATTTAATACGCCTATTTAATAAGTCTATTTAATAAGCATATTTAATAAGCCTATTTAATAAGCCTATTTATTGAGCCTATTTAATAAGCCTATTTAATAAGCCTATTTAATAAGCCTATTTAATAAGCCTATTTATTGAGCCTATTTAATATGCCTATTTAATAAGTCGATTTAATAAGCCTATTTAATAAGCCTAATTAATAAGCCTATTTAATAAGCCTATTTATTGAGCCTATTTAATGAGTCTATTTAATAAGCCTGTTTAATAAGCCTATTTAATAAGTATTGAATGAGCCTATTTAATAAGCCTAAGTTGCTGAATAAGCCTATTTAATAAGCCTAAGCTGCTGAAATAAGCCTATTTAATAAGCCTATTTAATAAGCCTAAGTTGCTGAATAAGCCTATTTAATAAGCCTAAGTTGCTGAAATAAGCCTATTTAATAAGTCTAAGTTGCTGAAATAAGGCTATTTAATAAGCCTAAGTTGCTGAAATAAGCCTATTTAATAAGCCTAAGTTGCTGAAATAAGGCTATTTAATAAGTCTAAGTTGCTGAAATAAGCCTATTTAATAAGCCTAAGTTGCTGAAATAAGTATATTTAATAAGCATAAGTTGCTGAAATAAGGCTATTTAATAAGTCTAAGTTGCTGAAATAAGCCTATTTAATAAGCCTAAGTTGCTGAAATAAGTATATTTAATAAGCATAAGTTGCTGAAATAAGCCTATTTAATAAGTCTAATTTGCTGAAATAAGCCTATTTAATAAGCCAAAGTTGCTGAAATAAGCCTACTTAATTAGGCTATTTAATAAGCCTAAGTTGCTGAAATAAGCCTATTTAATAAGCCTATTTAACAAGCCTATTTAATAGGCCTATTTCATAAGTCTAAGTTGATGAAATAAGCCTATTTAATAAGCCTATTTAATAGGCCTATTTAATAAGTCTAAGTTGCTGAAATAAGCCTATTTAATAAGCCTAAGTTGCTGAATGAGCCTATTTAATAAGCCTAAGTTGCTGAAATAAGCCTATTTAATGAGCCTAAGTTGCTGAATAAGCCTATTTAATAAGCCGAAGTTGCTGAATAAACCTATTTAATAAGTCTAAGTTGCTGAAATAAGCCTATTTAATAAGCCTAAGTTGCTGAATAAGACTATTTAATAAGTCTAAGTTGCTGAAATAAGGCTATTTAATAAGCCCAAGTTGCTGAAATAAGGCTATTTAATAAGTTTAAGTTGCTGAAATAAGCCTGTTTAATAAGCCTAAGTTGCTGAAATAAGCCTATTTAGTAAGGCTATTTAATGAGCCTAAGTTGCTGAAATAAGCCTATTTAATAAGCCTAAGTTTCTGAACTAAGCCTATTTAATAAGCCTATTTAATAAGTCTAAGTTGCTGAAATAAACCTATTTAAAATGCTATTTAATAAGCCTAAGTTGCTGAAATAAACCTGTTTAATAAGGCTATTTAATAAGCATAAGTTGCTGAAATAAGCTTATTTAATAAGCCTAAGTTGCTGAAATAAGCCTATTTAATAAGGCTATTTAATAAGTCTAAGTTGCTGAAATAAACCTATTTAATAAGCCTAAGTTGCTAAAATAAGCCTATTTAATTAGGCTATTTAATAAGTCTATTTAATAAGCCTATTTAATAAGCCTATTTAATAAGCTAATTAATAAGCCTATTTATTGAGCCTATTTAATAAGCCGATTTAATGAGTCTATTTAATAAGCCTATTTAATAAGCCGATTTATTGAGCCTATTTAATAAGTCTATTTAATAAGCCTATTTAATAAGCCTATTTATTGAGCCTATTTAATAAGTCTATTTAATAAGCCTATTTAATAAGCCTATTTAATAAGTATTTAATGAGCCTATTTAATAAGTCTATTTAATAAGCCTATTTAATAAGTCTAAGTTGCTGAAATAAGCCTATTTAATAAGCCTAAGTTGCTGAATAAGCCTATTTAATAAGCCTAAGTTGCTGAAATAAGCCTATTTAATAAGCCTAAGTTTCTGAAATAAGCCTATTTAATAAGGCTATTTAATAAGCCTAAGTTGCTGAATAAGCCTATTTAATAAGTCTAAGTTGCTGAAATAACGCTATTTAATAAGCCTAAGTTGCTGAAATAAGCCTATTTAATAAGCCTAAGTTGCTAAAATAAGCCTATTTAATGAGGCTATTTAATAAGTCTATTTAATAAGCCTATTTAATAAGCCTATTTAATAAGCCTATTTAATACGCCTATTTAATAAACCTATTTAATAAGTATTTAATGAGCCTATTTAATGAGTCTATTTAATAAGCCTGTTTAATAAGCCTATTTAATCAGTATTTAATGAGCCTATTTAATAAGCCTATTTATTGAGCCTATTTAATAAGCCTATTCATTGAGCCTATTTAATAAGCCTATTTATTGAGCCTATTTAATAAGCCTATTTAATAAGTCTATTTAATAAGCCTATTTAATAAGCCTAATTAATAAGGCCTATTTAATAAGTCTATTTAATGAGCCTATTTAATGAGTCTATTTAATAAGCCTGTTTAATAAGCCTATTTAACAAGTATTGAATGAGCCTATTTAATAAGCCTAAGTTGCTGAAATAAGCCTATTTAATAAGTCTTAGTTGCTGAAATAAGGCTATTTAATAAGCCTAAGTTGCTGAAATAAGCCTATTTAATAAGCATAAGTTGCTGAAATAAGGCTATTTAATAAGTCTAAGTTGCTGAAATAAGCCTATTTAATAAGCCTAAGTTGCTGAAATAAGTATATTTAATATGCATAAGTTGCTGAAATAAGCCTATTTAATAAGTCTAAGTTGCTGAAATAAGGCTATTTAATAAGTCTAAGTTGCTGAAATAAGCCTTTTTAATCAGCGTAAGTTGCTGAAATAAGACTATTTAATGAGCCCAAGTTGCTGAAATAAGCCTACTTAATAAGGCTATTTAATAAGCCTAAGTTGCTGAAATAAGCCTATTTAATAAGCGTAAGTTGCAGAAATAAGGCTATTTAATAAGTCTAAGTTGCTGAAATAAGCCTATTTAATAAGCCCAAGTTGCTGAAATAAGCCTATTTAATAAGCCTAAGTTGCTGAAATAAGCCTATTTAATAGGCCTATCTAATAAGTCTAAGTTGCAGAAATAAGCATATTTCATAAGCATATTTGATGAGCCTAAGTTGCTGAAATGTCTATTTAATAAGTCGTTTTAATAAGTCTAAGTTGCTAAAATAAGCCTATTTAATAAGGCTATTTAATAAGCCTAAGTTGCTGAAATAAGCCTATTTAATAAGGCTATTTAATGAGCCTAAGTTGCTGAAATAAGCCTATTTAAAAAGGTATATTTAATAAGTCTAAGTTGCTGAAATAAACATATTTAAAAATGCTATTTAATAAGCCTAAGTTGCTGAAATAAACCTGTTTAATAAGGCTATTTAATAAGCATAAGTTGATGAAATAAGCCTATTTAATAAGCCTAAGCTGCTGAAATAAGCCTATTTAATAAGCCTATTTAATAAGCCTAAGTTGCTGAATAAGCCTATTTAATAAGCCTAAGTTGCTGAAATAAGCCTATTTAATAAGTCTAAGTTGCTGAAATAAGGCTATTTAATAAGCCTAAGTTGCTGAAATAAGCCTATTTAATAAGCCTAAGTTGCTGAAATAAGGCTATTTAATAAGTCTAAGTTGCTGAAATAAGCCTATTTAATAAGCCTAAGTTGCTGAAATAAGTATATTTAATAAGCATAAGTTGCTGAAATAAGGCTATTTAATAAGTCTAAGTTGCTGAAATAAGCCTATTTAATAAGCCTAAGTTGCTGAAATAGGTATATTTAATAAGCATAAGTTGCTGAAATAAGCCTATTTAATAAGTCTAATTTGCTGAAATAAGCCTATTTAATAAGCCAAAGTTGCTGAAATAAGCCTACTTAATTAGGCTATTTAATAAGCCTAAGTTGCTGAAATAAGCCTATTTAATAAGCCTATTTAACAAGCCTATTTAATAGGCCTATTTCATAAGTCTAAGTTGATGAAATAAGCCTATTTAATAAGCCTATTTAATAGGCCTATTTAATAAGTCTAAGTTGCTGAAATAAGCCTATTTAATAAGCCTAAGTTGCTGAATGAGCCTATTTAATAAGCCTAAGTTGCTGAAATAAGCCTATTTAATGAGCCTAAGTTGCTGAATAAGCCTATTTAATAAGCCTAAGTTGCTGAATAAACCTATTTAATAAGTCTAAGTTGCTGAAATAAGCCTATTTAATAAGCCTAAGTTGCTGAATAAGACTATTTAATAAGTCTAAGTTGCTGAAATAAGGCTATTTAATAAGCCTAAGTTGCTGAAATAAGGCTATTTAATAAGTTTAAGTTGCTGAAATAAGCCTGTTTAATAAGCCTAAGTTGCTGAAATAAGCCTATTTAGTAAGGCTATTTAATGAGCCTAAGTTGCTGAAATAAGCCTATTTAATAAGCCTAAGTTTCTGAACTAAGCCTATTTAATAAGCCTATTTAATAAGTCTAAGTTGCTGAAATAAACCTATTTAAAATGCTATTTAATAAGCCTAAGTTGCTGAAATAAACCTGTTTAATAAGGCTATTTAATAAGCATAAGTTGCTGAAATAAGCTTATTTAATAAGCCTAAGTTGCTGAAATAAGCCTATTTAATACGGCTATTTAATAAGTCTAAGTTGCTGAAATAAACCTATTTAATAAGCCTAAGTTGCTAAAATAAGCCTATTTAATTAGGCTATTTAATAAGTCTATTTAATAAGCCTATTTAATAAGCCTATTTAATAAGCTAATTTATTGAGCCTATTTAATAAGCCGATTTAATAAGTCTATTTAATAAGCCTATTTAATAAGCCGATTTATTGAGCCTATTTAATAAGTCTATTTAATAAGCCTATTTAATAAGCCTATTTATTGAGCCTATTTAATAAGTCTATTTAATAAGCCTATTTAATAAGCCTATTTAATAAGTATTTAATGAGCCTATTTAATAAGTCTATTTAATAAGCCTATTTAATAAGTCTAAGTTGCTGAAATAAGCCTATTTAATAAGCCTAAGTTGCTGAATAAGCCTATTTAATAAGCCTAAGTTGCTGAAATAAGCCTATTTAATAAGCCTAAGTTTCTGAAATAAGCCTATTTAATAAGGCTATTTAATAAGCCTAAGTTGCTGAATAAGCCTATTTAATAAGTCTAAGTTGCTGAAATAACGCTATTTAATAAGCCTAAGTTGCTGAAATAAGCCTATTTAATAAGCCTAAGTTGCTAAAATAAGCCTATTTAATGAGGCTATTTAATAAGTCTATTTAATAAGCCTATTTAATAAGCCTATTTAATAAGCCTATTTAATACGCCTATTTAATAAACCTATTTAATAAGTATTTAATGAGCCTATTTAATAAGTCTATTTAATAAGCCTTTTTAATAAGCCTATTTAATAAACCTATTTAATAAGCCTATTTAATAAGTCTATTTAATAAGTCTATTTATTGAGCCTATTTAATAAGCCTATTTAATAAGTCTATTTAATAAGCCTATTTAATAAGCCTAATTAATAAGCCTATTTAATAAGCCTATTTAATGAGCCTATTTAATGAGTCTATTTAATAAGCCTGTTTAATAAGCCTATTTAATAAGTATTTAATGAGCCTATTTAATAAGCCTATTTATTGAGCCTATTTAATAAGCCTATTTATTGAGCCTATTTAATAAGCCTATTTATTGAGCCTATTTAATAAGCCTATTTAATAAGTCTATTTAATAAGCCTATTTAATAAGCCTAATTAATAAGCCTATTTAATAAGTCTATTTAATGAGCCTATTTAATGAGTCTATTTAATAAGCCTGTTTAATAAGCCTATTTAACAAGTATTGAATGAGCCTATTTAATAAGCCTAAGTTGCTGAAATAAGCCTATTTAATAAGTCTTAGTTGCTGAAATAAGGCTATTTAATAAGCCTAAGTTGCTGAAATAAGCCTATTTAATAAGCATAAGTTGCTGAAATAAGGCTATTTAATAAGTCTAAGTTGCTGAAATAAGCCTATTTAATAAGCCTAAGTTGCTGAAATAAGTATATTTAATATGCATAAGTTGCTGAAATAAGCCTATTTAATAAGTCTATTTAATAAGCCTATTTAATAAGCCTATTTAATAAGTATTTAATGAGCCTATTTAATAAGTCTATTTAATAAGCCTATTTAATAAGTCTAAGTTGCTGAAATAAGCCTATTTAATAAGCCTAAGTTGCTGAATAAGCCTATTTAATAAGCCTAAGTTGCTGAAATAAGCCTATTTAATAAGCCTAAGTTTCTGAAATAAGCCTATTTAATAAGGCTATTTAATAAGCCTAAGTTGCTGAATAAGCCTATTTAATAAGTCTAAGTTGCTGAAATAACGCTATTTAATAAGCCTAAGTTGCTGAAATAAGCCTATTTAATAAGCCTAAGTTGCTAAAATAAGCCTATTTAATGAGGCTATTTAATAAGTCTATTTAATAAGCCTATTTAATAAGCCTATTTAATAAGCCTATTTAATACGCCTATTTAATAAACCTATTTAATAAGTATTTAATGAGCCTATTTAATAAGTCTATTTAATAAGCCTTTTTAATAAGCCTATTTAATAAACCTATTTAATAAGCCTATTTAATAAGTCTATTTAATAAGTCTATTTATTGAGCCTATTTAATAAGCCTATTTAATAAGTCTATTTAATAAGCCTATTTAATAAGCCTAATTAATAAGCCTATTTAATAAGCCTATTTAATGAGCCTATTTAATGAGTCTATTTAATAAGCCTGTTTAATAAGCCTATTTAATCAGTATTTAATGAGCCTATTTAATAAGCCTATTTATTGAGCCTATTTAATAAGCCTATTTATTGAGCCTATTTAATAAGCCTATTTATTGAGCCTATTTAATAAGCCTATTTAATAAGTCTATTTAATAAGCCTATTTAATAAGCCTAATTAATAAGCCTATTTAATAAGTCTATTTAATGAGCCTATTTAATGAGTCTATTTAATAAGCCTGTTTAATAAGCCTATTTAACAAGTATTGAATGAGCCTATTTAATAAGCCTAAGTTGCTGAAATAAGCCTATTTAATAAGTCTTAGTTGCTGAAATAAGGCTATTTAATAAGCCTAAGTTGCTGAAATAAGCCTATTTAATAAGCATAAGTTGCTGAAATAAGGCTATTTAATAAGTCTAAGTTGCTGAAATAAGCCTATTTAATAAGCCTAAGTTGCTGAAATAAGTATATTTAATAAGCATAAGTTGCTGAAATAAGCCTATTTAATAAGTCTAAGTTGCTGAAATAAGGCTATTTAATAAGTCTAAGTTGCTGAAATAAGCCTTTTTAATCAGCGTAAGTTGCTGAAATAAGACTATTTAATAAGCCCAAGTTGCTGAAATAAGCCTACTTAATAAGGCTATTTAATAAGCCTAAGTTGCTGAAATAAGCCTATTTAATAAGCGTAAGTTGCAGAAATAAGGCTATTTAATAAGTCTAAGTTGCTGAAATAAGCCTATTTAATAAGCCCAAGTTGCTGAAATAAGCCTATTTAATAAGCCTAAGTTGCTGAAATAAGCCTATTTAATAGGCCTATCTAATAAGTCTAAGTTGCAGAAATAAGCATATTTCATAAGCATATTTGATGAGCCTAAGTTGCTGAAATGTCTATTTAATAAGTCGTTTTAATAAGTCTAAGTTGCTAAAATAAGCCTATTTAATAAGGCTATTTAATAAGCCTAAGTTGCTGAAATAAGCCTATTTAATAAGGCTATTTAATGAGCCTAAGTTGCTGAAATAAGCCTATTTAAAAAGGTATATTTAATAAGTCTAAGTTGCTGAAATAAACATATTTAAAAATGCTATTTAATAAGCCTAAGTTGCTGAAATAAACCTGTTTAATAAGGCTATTTAATAAGCATAAGTTGATGAAATAAGCCTATTTTATAAGCCTAAGTTGCTAAAATAAGCCTATTTAATGAGGCTATTTAATAAGTCTATTTAATAAGCCTATTTAATACGCCTATTTAATAAGTCTATTTAATAAGCATATTTAATAAGCCTATTTAATAAGCCTATTTATTGAGCCTATTTAATAAGCCTATTTAATAAGCCTATTTAATAAGCCTATTTAATAAGCCTATTTATTGAGCCTATTTAATATGCCTATTTAATAAGTCGATTTAATAAGCCTATTTAATAAGCCTAATTAATAAGCCTATTTAATAAGCCTATTTATTGAGCCTATTTAATGAGTCTATTTAATAAGCCTGTTTAATAAGCCTATTTAATAAGTATTGAATGAGCCTATTTAATAAGCCTAAGTTGCTGAAAAAGCCTATTTAATAAGCCTAAGCTGCTGAAATAAGCCTATTTAATAAGCCTATTTAATAAGCCTAAGTTGCTGAATAAGCCTATTTAATAAGCCTAAGTTGCTGAAATAAGCCTATTTAATAAGTCTAAGTTGCTGAAATAAGGCTATTTAATAAGCCTAAGTTGCTGAAATAAGCCTATTTAATAAGCCTAAGTTGCTGAAATAAGGCTATTTAATAAGTCTAAGTTGCTGAAATAAGCCTATTTTATAAGCCTAAGTTGCTGAAATAAGTATATTTAATAAGCATAAGTTGCTGAAATAAGCCTATTTAATAAGTCTAATTTGCTGAAATAAGGCTATTTAATAAGTCTAAGTTGCTGAAATAAGCCTTTTTAATCAGCGTAAGTTGCTGAAATAAGCCTATTTAATAAGCCAAAGTTGCTGAAATAAGCCTACTTAATTAGGCTATTTAATAAGCCTAAGTTGCTGAAATAAGCCTATTTAATAAGCCTATTTAACAAGCTATTTAATAGGCCTATTTCATAAGTCTAAGTTGATGAAATAAGCCTATTTAATAAGCCTATTTAATAGGCCTATTTAATAAGTCTAAGTTGCTGAAATAAGCCTATTTAATAAGCCTAAGTTGCTGAATGAGCCTATTTAATAAGCCTAAGTTGCTGAAATAAGCCTACTTAATGAGCCTAAGTTGCTGAATAAGCCTATTTAATAAGCCTAAGTTGCTGAATAAACCTATTTAATAAGTCTAAGTTGCTGAAATAAGCCTATTTAATAAGGCTATTTAATAAGCCTAAGTTGCTGAATAAGACTATTTAATAAGTCTAAGTTGCTGAAATAAGGCTATTTAATAAGCCTAAGTTGATGAAATAAGGCTATTTATTAAGTTTAAGTTGCTGAAATAAGCCTGTTTAATAAGCCTAAGTTGCTGAAATAAGCCTATTTAGTAAGGCTATTTAATAAGCCTAAGTTTCTGAACTAAGCCTATTTAATAAGCCTATTTAATAAGTCTAAGTTGCTGAAATAAACCTATTTAAAATGCTATTTAATAAGCCTAAGTTGCTGAAATAAACCTGTTTAATAAGGCTATTTAATAAGCATAAGTTGCTGAAATAAACCTATTTAATAAGCCTAAGTTGCTAAAATAAGCCTATTTAATTAGGCTATTTAATAAGTCTATTTAATAAGCCTATTTAATATGCCTATTTAATAAGCCTATTTAATAAGCCTATTTAATACGCCTATTTAATAAACATATTTAATAAGTATTTAATGAGCCTATTTAATAAGTCTATTTAATAAGCCTTTTTAATAAGCCTATTTAATAAGTCTATTTAATAAGCCTATTTAATAAGTCTATTTAATAAGTCTATTTAATAAGCCTATTTAATAAGTATTTAATGAGCCTATTTAATAAGCCTATTTATTGAGCCTATTTAATAAGCCTATTTATTGAGCCTATTTAATAAGCCTATTTATTGAGCCTATTTAATAAGCCTATTTATTGAGCCTATTTAATAAGCCTATTTAATAAGTCTATTTAATAAGCCTATTTAATAAGCCTATTTAATAAGCCTATTTATTGAGCCTATTTAATAAGTCTATTTAATAAGCCTATTTAATAAGCCTAAGTTGCTAAAATAAGCCTATTTAATGAGGCTATTTAATAAGTCTATTTAATAAGCCTATTTAATAAGCCTATTTAATAAGCCTATTTAATACGCCTATTTAATAAACCTATTTAATAAGTATTTAATGAGCCTATTTAATAAGTCTATTTAATAAGCCTTTTTAATAAGCCTATTTAATAAACCTATTTAATAAGCCTATTTAATAAGTCTATTTAATAAGTCTATTTGTTAAGCCTATTTAATAAGTATTTAATGAGCCTATTTAATAAGCCTAATTAATAAGCCTATTTAATAAGCCTATTTAATGAGCCTATTTAATGAGTCTATTTAATAAGCCTATTTATTGAGCCTATTTAATAAGCCTATTTAATAAGTCTATTTAATAAGCCTATTTAATAAGCCTAATTAATAAGCCTATTTAATAAGCCTATTTAATGAGCCTATTTAATGAGTCTATTTAACAAGCCTGTTTAATAAGCCTATTTAACAAGTTTTGAATGAGCCTATTTAATAAGCCTAAGTTGCTGAAATAAGCCTATTTAATAAGTCTAAGTTGCTGAAATATGGCTATTTAATAAGCCTAAGTTGCTAAAATAAGCCTATTTAATGAGGCTATTTAATAAGTCTATTTAATAAGCCTATTTAATAAGCCTATTTAATAAGCCTATTTAATAAGTCTTTTTAATAAGTCTATTTATTGAGCCTATTTAATGAGCCTATTTAATGAGTCTATTTAATAAGCCTGTTTAATAAGCCTATTTAATCAGTATTTAATGAGCCTATTTAATAAGCCTATTTATTGAGCCTATTTAATAAGCCTATTCATTGAGCCTATTTAATAAGCCTATTTATTGAGCCTATTTAATAAGCCTATTTAATAAGTCTATTTAATAAGCCTATTTAATAAGCCTAATTAATAAGCCTATTTAATAAGTCTATTTAATGAGCCTATTTAATGAGTCTATTTAATAAGCCTGTTTAATAAGCCTATTTAACAAGTATTGAATGAGCCTATTTAATAAGCCTAAGTTGCTGAAATAAGCCTATTTAATAAGTCTTAGTTGCTGAAATAAGGCTATTTAATAAGCCTAAGTTGCTGAAATAAGCCTATTTAATAAGCATAAGTTGCTGAAATAAGGCTATTTAATAAGTCTAAGTTGCTGAAATAAGCCTATTTAATAAGCCTAAGTTGCTGAAATAAGTATATTTAATACGCATAAGTTGCTGAAATAAGCCTATTTAATAAGTCTAAGTTGCTGAAATAAGGCTATTTAATAAGTCTAAGTTGCTGAAATAAGCCTTTTTAATCAGCGTAAGTTGCTGAAATAAGACTATTTAATGAGCCCAAGTTGCTGAAATAAGCCTACTTAATAAGGCTATTTAATAAGCCTAAGTTGCTGAAATAAGCCTATTTAATAAGCGTAAGTTGCAGAAATAAGGCTATTTAATAAGTCTAAGTTGCTGAAATAAGCCTATTTAATAAGCCCAAGTTGCTGAAATAAGCCTATTTAATAAGCCTAAGTTGCTGAAATAAGCCTATTTAATAGGCCTATCTAATAAGTCTAAGTTGCAGAAATAAGCATATTTCATAAGCATATTTGATGAGCCTAAGTTGCTGAAATGTCTATTTAATAAGTTGTTTTAATAAGTCTAAGTTGCTAAAATAAGCCTATTTAATAAGGCTATTTAATAAGCCTAAGTTGCTGAAATAAGCCTATTTAATAAGGCTATTTAATGAGCCTAAGTTGCTGAAATAAGCCTATTTAAAAAGGTATATTTAATAAGTCTAAGTTGCTGAAATAAACATATTTAAAAATGCTATTTAATAAGCCTAAGTTGCTGAAATAAACCTGTTTAATAAGGCTATTTAATAAGCATAAGTTGATGAAATAAGCCTATTTTATAAGCCTAAGTTGCTAAAATAAGCCTTTTTAATGAGGCTATTTAATAAGTCTATTTAATAAGCCTATTTAATACGCCTATTTAATAAGTCTATTTAATAAGCATATTTAATAAGCCTATTTAATAAGCCTATTTATTGAGCCTATTTAATAAGCCTATTTAATAAGCCTATTTAATAAGCCTATTTAATAAGCCTATTTATTGAGCCTATTTAATATGCCTATTTAATAAGTCGATTTAATAAGCTTATTTAATAAGCCTAATTAATAAGCCTATTTAATAAGCCTATTTATTGAGCCTATTTAATGAGTCTATTTAATAAGCCTGTTTAATAAGCCTATTTAATAAGTATTGAATGAGCCTATTTAATAAGCCTAAGTTGCTGAATAAGCCTATTTAATAAGCCTAAGCTGCTGAAATAAGCCTATTTAATAAGCCTATTTAATAAGCCTAAGTTGCTGAATAAGCCTATTTAATAAGCCTAAGTTGCTGAAATAAGCCTATTTAATAAGTCTAAGTTGCTGAAATAAGGCTATTTAATAAGCCTAAGTTGCTGAAATAAGCATATTTAATAAGCCTAAGTTGCTGAAATAAGGCTATTTAATAAGTCTAAGTTGCTGAAATAAGCCTATTTAATAAGCCTAAGTTGCTGAAATAAGTATATTTAATAAGCATAAGTTGCTGAAATAAGCCTATTTAATAAGTCTAATTTGCTGAAATAAGGCTATTTAATAAGTCTAAGTTGCTGAAATAAGCCTTTTTAATCAGCGTAAGTTGCTGAAATAAGCCTATTTAATAAGCCAAAGTTGCTGAAATAAGCCTACTTAATTAGGCTATTTAATAAGCCTAAGTTGCTGAAATAAGCCTATTTAATAAGCCTATTTAACAAGCCTATTTAATAGGCCTATTTCATAAGTCTAAGTTGATGAAATAAGCCTATTTAATAAGCCTATTTAATAGGCCTATT
>NW_022638614.1:0-10000 GCF_010993605.1 Petromyzon marinus
ACTACAACATGTTAACAACATGTTAACAATATGTTAACAACATGTGTACATGTTAACAACATGTTAACAACATGTGTACAACATGTTAACAACATGTGTACTATAACATGTTAACAACATGTGTACAACATGTTAACAACATGTTAACAACATGTGTACTACATGTACTACAACATGTTAACAACATGTTAACAACATGTGTACTACAACATGTTAACAACATGTTAACAACATGTTGACAACATGTGTACAACATGTCACCAACATGTTAACAACATGTTAACAACATGTGTACTACAACATGTTAACAACATGTTAACAACATGTTAACAACATGTGTACTACACGCCACGTGCCGCGTGACTCACCGGAGGGGGCCGTGCACCCCCCCTGCCGCGGGGCGCCGCGGGGGCGGGGCCCCCCGAGGCCCCTCCCCCCGAGGCCCCTCCCCCCGAGGCTCCTCCCCCCGAGGCTCCTCCCCCTCCGCCCGAGGCCCCTCCCCCCGTGGGGAAGAGGGCGTCGAGGGCTGTGAGAGCGGCCTGGGCCTTGGCCACTTTCTTGTTGGGCCCAGAGCCCTGGAAGGCCTGGCCATCAACCTCCACCTGGAGCACACACAACACACGTCACACACACAACACACATCACAGTCACACACGTCACACACACAACACACACACACACACGTCACACACACACAGTCACACACACACACACACGTCACACACACACACACAGTCACACACACAAACACACACGTCACACTTGTTGGGCCCAGAGCCCTGGAAGGCCTGGCCATCAACCTCCACCTGGAGCACACACAACACACGTCACACACACAACACACATCACAGTCACACACGTCACACACACAACACACACACACACACGTCACACACACACAGTCACACACACACACACACGTCACACACACACACACAGTCACACACACACACACAAACACACACGTCACACTTGTTGGGCCCAGAGCCCTGGAAGGCCTGGCCATCAACCTCCACCTGGAATATAAACACACACACACACACAACACACAACATGTCACACATACACACACAGTCACACACACACAGTCACACACTACACACACACAAACACACACACACAACACACGTCACACACACAACACACATCACAGTCACACACGTCACACACACAACACACACACACACACGTCACACACACACAGTCTCACACACACACACACGTCACACACACACAACACACACACACTCACACACGTCACACACACACACACAGTCACACACACACACGTCACACACACACACGTCACACACACACACACACGTGACACCAAGACGTCACACCAAGACGTCACACCAAGACGTCACACACACACACGTCACACACACACACACACAACACGTCACACACAAACACGTCACACTTGTTGGGCCCAGAGCCCTGGAAGGCCTGGCCATCAACCTCCACCTGGAATATAAACACACACACACACACACACGTCACACACACACACACACACACGTCACACACACACACAACACACACACAGTCACACACACACACGTCACACACACGTCACACACACACGTCACACACACACGTCACACACACACAACACACGTCACACACACACGTCACACACAACATGTCACACACACACACGTCACACACACACACACGTCACACACACGTCACACCAAGACGTCACACCAAGACGTCACACACACACAGTCACACACACACAACACACACACACTCACACGTCACACTTGTTGGGCCCAGAGCCCTGGAAGGCCTTGCCATCAACCTCCACCTGGAATATAAACACACACACACGTCACACACACACACACACGTCACACACACACACACGTCACACACACATCACAGTCACACACACACACACACGTCACACACACACACACACACACGTCACACACACGTCACACACACACACACACAAACACGTCACACTTGTTGGGCCCAGAGCCCTGAAAGGCCTTGCCATCAACCTCCACCTGGAATATAAACACACATCACACAACACACACACACACACGTCACACACACACACACAGTCACACACACACACAACATGTCACACACACACACACCAAGACGTCACACACACATCACACTTGTTGGGCCCAGAGCCCTGGAAGGCCTTGCCATCAACCTCCACCTGGAATATAAACACACATCACACAACACACACACACACACGTCACACACACACACACAGTCACACACACACACACAACATGTCACACACACACACACACCAAGACGTCACACACACATCACACTTGTTGGGCCCAGAGCCCTGGAAGGCCTTGCCATCAACCTCCACCTGGAGCACACACAACACACACACACACGTCAAACACACACACGTCACACACACACACACGTCACACACACACGTCACACACACGTCACACACACACACACACGTCACACTTGTTGGGCCCAGAGCCCTGGAAGGCCTTGCCATCAACCTCCACCTGGAATATAAACACACAACACACACACACACGTCACACCAAGACATCACACACACACACACAGTCACACACACACACACGTCACACCAAGACGTCACACCAAGACGTCACACCAAGACGTCACACACACACACGTCACACACACACACACAGTCACTCACACACACACGTCACACACACGTCACACTGGTTGGGCCCAGAGCCCTGGAAGGCCTTGCCATCAACCTCCACCTGGCAACCACACAACACGTCACACCAAGACGTCACACACACACAGTCACACACACACACACGTCACACCAAGACGTCACACACACGTCACACACACATCACAGTCACACACACACACGTCACACACACACACGTCACTCACACACACACAAACACGTCACACTTGTTGGGCCCAGAGCCCTGGAAGGCCTTGCCATCAACCTCCACCTGGAGCACACACAACACACACAAACACAAACACACACACGTCACACACACGTCACACCAAGACGTCACACCAAGACGTCACACACACACACGTCACACACACACACACACAGTCACACACACACACAACATGTCACACACACACACGTCACACACACACACACACGTCACACTTGTTGGGCCCAGAGCCCTGGAAGGCCTTGCCGTCAACCTCCACCTGGAGCACACACAACACACACAAACACAAACACACACACGTCACACCAAGACGTCACACCAAGACGTCACACCAAGATGTCACACTTGTTGGGCCCAGAGCCCTGGAAGGCCTTGCCATCAACCTCCACCTGGAATATAAACACACACAACACACAACACACACACACACACGTCACACACACACACACACGTCACACACACACACACAGTCACACACACACACACACGTCACACTTGTTGGGCCCAGAGCCCTGGAAGGCCTTGCCATCAACCTCCACCTGGCAACCACACACAAACACACACACACGTCACACACACGTCACACCAAGACGTCACACACACACACGTCACACACACACACGTCACACACACATCACACACACACGTCACACCAAGACGTCACAAACACGTCACACTTGTTGGGCCCAGAGCCCTGAAAGGCCTTGCCGTCAACCTCCACCTGGAATATAAACACACATCACACACACACGTCACACCAAGACGTCACACACACACACACAGTCACACACACACACACAGTCACACACACACACACCCACACGTCACACTTGTTGGGCCCAGAGCCCTGGAAGGCCTTGCCGTCAACCTCCACCTGGCAACCACACACAAACACACGTCACACCAAGACGTCACACAAACACACACGTCACACTAAGACGTCACACACACACACGTCACACACACACACACGTCACACACACACGTCACACACACATCACACACACACACATCACACACACGTCACACACACACACGTCACACTTGTTGGGCCCAGAGCCCTGGAAGGCCTTGCCGTCAACCTCCACCTGGCAACCACACAACACGTCACACCAAGACGTCACACACACACATCACACCAAGACGTCACACCAAGACGTCACACACACACATCACACCAAGACGTCACACACGTCACACACACACACACACGTCACACACACACACGTCACACACACACGTCACACACACATGTCACACACACACACACACACGTCACACACAGACACAGACACACACGTCACACACACGTCACACACACGTCACACACACACACACACGTCACACACACACACGTCACACACACACACACGTCACACACACACACACGTCACACACACACGTCACACACACACACACACGTCACACACACACATGCCAACACGCCAAGCAAGCGGGTGAGCTGGTGGGTGGCTGGGTGAGTGATCTGGTGAGTGATCTGGTGAGTGATCTGGTGAGTGATCTGGTGGGTGATCTGGTGGGTGATCTGGTGAGTGATCTGGTGAGTGATCTGGTGGGTGATCTGGTGAGTGATCTGGTGAGTGAGTGATCTGGTGAGTGATCTGGTGAGTGAGTGATCTGGTGGGTGGCTGGGTGAGTGAGTGATCTGGTGAGTGATCTGGTGAGTGAGTGGCTGAGTGATCTGGTGAGTGATCTGGTGAGTGATCTGGTGAGTGATCTGGTGAGTGATCTGGTGAGTGAGTGATCTGGTGAGTGAGTGGTTGAGTGATCTGGTGAGTGATCTGGTGAGTGATCTGGTGAGTGATCTGGTGAGTGATCTGGTGAGTGATCTGGTGGGTGATCTGGTGGGTGATCTGGTGAGTGATCTGGTGGGTGATCTGGTGAGTGATCTGGTGAGTGATCTGGTGGGTGATCTGGTGGGTGATCTGGTGGGTGATCTGGTGAGTGATCTGGTGAGTGAGTGATCTGGTGAGTGATCTGGTGAGTGATCTGGTGGGTGGCTGGGTGAGTGAGTGATCTGGTGAGTGATCTGGTGAGTGAGTGGCTGAGTGATCTGGTGAGTGATCTGGTGAGTGATCTGGTGAGTGATCTGGTGAGTAGTCTGGTGAGTGATCTGGTGAGTGATCTGGTGAGTGATCTGGTGGGTGATCTGGTGGGTGATCTGGTGAGTGATCTGGTGAGTGATCTGGTGGGTGATCTGGTGAGTGATCTGGTGAGTGAGTGATCTGGTGAGTGAGTGGCTGAGTGATCTGGTGAGTGATCTGGTGAGTGAGTGATCTGGTGAGTGAGTGGCTGAGTGATCTGGTGAGTGATCTGGTGAGTGATCTGGTGAGTGATCTGGTGGGTGATCTGGTGGGTGATCTGGTGAGTGATCTGGTGAGTGATATGGTGGGTGATCTGGTGAGTGATCTGGTGAGTGATCTGGTGGGTGATCTGGTGAGTGACCTGGTGAGTGATCTGGTGGGTGATCTGGTGAGTGATCTGGTGAGTGAGTGATCTGGTGAGTGATCTGGTGAGTGAGTGATCTGGTGAGTGATCTGGTGAGTGATCTGGTGAGTGATCTGGGTGAGTGAGTGGCTGAGTGATCTGGTGAGTGATCTGGTGAGTGATCTGGTGAGTGATCTGGTGAGTGATCTGGTGAGTGTCTGGTGAGTGATCTGGTGAGTGAGTGATCTGGTGAGTGAGTGGCTGAGTGATCTGGTGGGTGATCTGGTGAGTGATCTGGTGAGTGATCTGGTGGGTGATCTGGTGGGTGATCTGGTGGGTGATCTGGTGAGTGATCTGGTGAGTGAGTGATCTGGTGAGTGATCTGGTGAGTGAGTGATCTGGTGAGTGATCTGGTGGGTGGCTGGGTGAGTGATCTGGTGAGTGATCTGGTGAGTGATCTGGTGAGTGATCTGGTGGGTGATCTGGTGAGTGATCTGGTGAGTGATCTGGTGGGTGATCTGGTGAGTGATCTGGTGAGTGAGTGATCTGGTGAGTGATCTGGTGAGTGAGTGATCTGGTGAGTGATCTGGTGGGTGGCTGGGTGAGTGAGTGATCTGGTGAGTGATCTGGTGAGTGAGTGGCTGAGTGATCTGGTGAGTGATCTGGTGAGTGATCTGGTGAGTGATCTGGTGAGTGATCTGGTGAATGAGTGATCTGGTGAGTGAGTGGCTGAGTGATCTGGTGAGTGATCTGGTGAGTGATCTGGTGAGTGATCTGGTGGGTGATCTGGTGGGTGATCTGGTGAGTGATCTGGTGAGTGATCTGGTGGGTGATCTGGTGAGTGATCTAGTGAGTGAGTGATCTGGTGAGTGATCTGGTGAGTGAGTGATCTGGTGAGTGATCTGGTGGGTGGCTGGGTGAGTGATCTGGTGAGTGATCTGATGAGTGAGTGGCTGAGTGATCTGGTGAGTGATCTGGTGAGTGATCTGGTGAGTGATCTGGTGAGTGAGTGGCTGAGTGATCTGGTGAGTGATCTGGTGAGTGATCTGGTGAGTGATCTGGTGAGTGATCTGGTGGGTCATCTGGTGAGTGAGTGGCTGAGTGATCTGTTGAGTGAGTGGCTGAGTGATCTGGTGAGTGATCTGGTGAGTGATCTGGTGAGTGATCTGGTGAGTGGCTGAGTGAATGAGTGGCTGAGTGAGTGGCTGAGTGAGTGAGTGATCTGGTGAGGGAGCGGGTGAGTGAGTGAGTGGCTGAGTGAGTGAGTGGCTGAGTGAGTGGCTGAGTGATCTGGTGAGTGAGCGGGTGAGTGAGTGAGTGGCTGAGTGAGTGAGTGGCTGAGTGATCTGGTGAGTGATCTGGTGAGTGAGTGGCTGAGTGATCTGTTGAGTGAGTGGCTGAGTGATCTGGTGAGTGATCTGGTGAGTGATCTGGTGGGTGATCTGGTGAGTAACCTGGTGAGTAGTCTGGTGAGTAGTCTGGTGAGTGATCTGGTGAGTAACCTGGTGAGTAGTCTGGTGAGTAGTCTGGTGAGTGATCTGGTGAGTGATCTGGTGAGTGATCTGGTGAGTAGTCTGGTGAGTGATCTGGTGAGTAACCTGGTGAGTAGTCTGGTGAGTGATCTGGTGAGTAGTCTGGTGAGTAACCTGGTGAGTAATCTGGTGAGTGATCTGGTGAGTAGTCTGGTGAGTGATCTGGTGAGTGGCTGAGTGAGTGAGTAATCTGGTGAGTAACCTGGTGAGTGATCTGGTGAGTAATCTGGTGAGTGAGTGATCTGGTGAGTGGCTGAGTGAGTGGCTGAGTGAGTGGCTGAGTGATCTTGTGAGTGAGTGGCTGAGTGAGTAGTCTGGTGAGTGATCTGGTGAGTAGTCTGGTGAGTAACCTGGTGAGTAGTCTGGTGAGTAACCTGGTGAGTAATCTGGTGAGTAATCTGGTGAGTGATCTGGTGAGTACCTGCATGGTGAACTTTTTGTCATAGCCGGTCCCGGCCTCCCCCAGCAGCTGGTGAGTAGACTGGTGAGTGAGTAACCTGGTGAGTAACCTGGTGAGTGATCTGGTGAGTAACCTGGTGAGTAACCTGGTGAGTAGTCTGGTGAGTAACCTGGTGAGTAGTCTGGTGAGTAGTCTGGTGAGTGATCTGGTGAGTAGTCTGGTGAGTAGTCTGGTGAGTAACCTGGTGAGTGATCTGGTGAGTAGTCTGGTGAGTGAGTAATCTGGTGAGTAGTCTGGTGAGTAACCTGGTGAGTAATCTGGTGAGTAGTCTGGTAAGTGATCTGGTGAGTAGTCTGGTGAGTGAGTAATCTGGTGAGTGATCTGGTGAGTAACCTGGTGAGTGATCTGGTGAGTAGTCTGGTGAGTGAGTGGCTGAGTGATCTGGTGAGTAGTCTGGTGAGTAACCTGGTGAGTAACCTGGTGAGTGATCTGGTGAGTAGTCTGGTGAGTAGTCTGGTGAGTAGTCTGGTGAGTGATCTGGTGAGTGATCTGGTGAGTGATCTGGTGAGTAGTCTGGTGAGTAACCTGGTGAGTGATCTGGTGAGTGATCTGGTGAGTAGTCTGGTGAGTAACCTGGTGAGTGATCTGGTGAGTAACCTGGTGAGTAGTCTGGTGAGTGATCTGGTGAGTACCTGCATGGTGAACTTTTTGTCATAGCCGGTCCCGGCCTCCCTCAGCAGCTGGTGAGCGAGCTGGTGAGTGAGTAA
This sequence comes from Petromyzon marinus, assembly GCF_010993605.1. Classification (NCBI taxonomy): domain Eukaryota; kingdom Metazoa; phylum Chordata; class Hyperoartia; order Petromyzontiformes; family Petromyzontidae; genus Petromyzon; species Petromyzon marinus. Next base: position 8,048 of record NW_022638614.1, read on the forward strand.
CCTGGTGAGTGATCTGGTGAGTGATCTGGTGAGTAACCTGGTGAGTGATCTGGTGAGTAACCTGGTGAGTGATCTGGTGAGTAGTCTGGTGAGTAGTCTGGTGAGTAGTCTGGTGAGTAATCTGGTGAGTGATCTGGTGAGTAGTCTGGTGAGTAACCTGGTGAGTAGTCTGGTGAGTAACCTGGTGAGTGATCTGGTGAGTGATCTGGTGAGTAACCTGGTGAGTAGTCTGGTGAGTGATCTGGTGAGTAACCTGGTGAGTAATCTGGTGAGTGACCTGGTGAGTAACCTGGTGAGTAACCTGGTGAGTGATCTGGTGAGTGATCTGGTGAGTAACCTGGTGAGTGATCTGGTGAGTAGACTGGTGAGTGATCTGGTGAGTAACCTGGTGAGTAACCTGGTGAGTAGTCTGGTGAGTAGTCTGGTGAGTAACCTGGTGAGTGATCTGGTGAGTGATCTGGTGAGTAACCTGGTGAGTGATCTGGTGAGTAGTCTGGTGAGTAACCTGGTGAGTAACCTGGTGAGTGATCTGGTGAGTGATCTGGTGAGTAACCTGGTGAGTAGTCTGGTGAGTGATCTGGTGAGTAACCTGGTGAGTGATCTGGTGAGTGATCTGGTGAGTAACCTGGTGAGTGATCTGGTGAGTAGACTGGTGAGTGATCTGGTGAGTAACCTGGTGAGTAACCTGGTGAGTAGTCTGGTGAGTAGTCTGGTGAGTAACCTGGTGAGTGATCTGGTGAGTGATCTGGTGAGTAACCTGGTGAGTGATCTGGTGAGTAGTCTGGTGAGTAACCTGGTGAGTAACCTGGTGAGTGATCTGGTGAGTGATCTGGTGAGTAACCTGGTGAGTAGTCTGGTGAGTAACCTGGTGAGTAATCTGGTGAGTAACCTGGTGAGTAGTCTGGTGAGTAACCTGGTGAGTAGTCTGGTGAGTAACCTGGTGAGTAGTCTGGTGAGTGATCTGGTGAGTGATCTGGTGAGTAACCTGGTGAGTAACCTGGTGAGTAGTCTGGTGAGTGATCTGGTGAGTGATCTGGTGAGTGATCTGGTGAGTGATCTGGTGAGTGATCTGGTGAGTAGACTGGTGAGTGATCTGGTGAGTGATCTGGTGAGTACCTGCATGGTGAACTTCTTGTCATAGCCGGTCCCGGCCTCCCCCAGCAGCTGGTATTTGAGTCCCCGACGCTTCTCGTTGAGCTCCATGATGGGGTTCTTGCCGCTGGCTGTGAGGAGCGGTCCACTGCCTCCTGACCCCTTGGGGGCTGAGCCCACCGCTGGAGCCCCCAGCTGGGGGGAGGGGGGGAGAGGGGGTGGGTGGGTGAGTGGGTGAGTGGGTGGGTGAGTGGGTGGGTGAGTGGGTGAGTGGGTGAGTGAGTGAGTGAGTGGGTGAGTGAGTGAGTGGGTGGGTGAGTGGGTGAGTGAGTGGGTGAGTGAGTGGGTGGGTGAGTGAGTGAGTGAGTGGGTGGGTGGGTGAGTGGTGAGTGTATAAGTGTGTGAGTGTGTAAGTGTGTAAGTGTAAGTGTGTGAGTGTGTAAGTGTAAGTGTGTGAGTGTGTAAGTGTGTAAGTGTAAGTGTATGTATAAGTGTGTGAGTGTGTTTGTATCAAGACAGAAAATCTCACAAGGCCCCTCGGAGCTGGCCGGGGGGGGGGGGGGGGCGAGGGGGGGGGCGAGGGGGGGGTGAGGGGGGGGGCGAGGGGGGGGGGCGAGGGGGGGGGCGAGGGGGGGGGGCGAGGGACGGGGGGGGAGGGGGTCCAAGATCCCCTCGCTGCGGTGAAACCAAACTTCTCACTGAGTACACTGAGGTGGTGGTGGTGGTGATGGTGGTGATGGTGGTGGTGATGGTGGTGGTGATGGTGGTGGTGGTGATGGTGATGGTGGTGATGGTGGTGGTGATGGTGGTGATGGTGGTGATGGTGGTGGTGATGGTGTTGTTGTTGTTGATGATGGTGAT
>NW_022638614.1:15000-21321 GCF_010993605.1 Petromyzon marinus
CCGGCAATGGAATCCCCAGAGCCTTGAGAACCTGAGTTAGACAACTCAGTTAGACAGCTCAGTTAGACAACTCAGTTATACAAATCACTTAGACAACGCAGTTAGTCAACTCACCTAGACAACTCACTTAGACAACTCAGTTAGACAACTCAGTTAGACAGCTCACTTAGACAACTCAGTTAGACAACTCACTTAGACAACTCAGTTAGACAACTCAGTTAGACAACTCACTTAGACAACTCAGTTAGACAACTCACTTAGACAACTCACTTAGACAGCTCACTTAGACAACTCAGTTAGACAACTCAGTTAGACAACTCACTTAGACAACTCAGTTAAACAACTCAGTTAGACAACTCCCTTAGACAACTCACTTAGACAACTCAGTTAGACAACGGGGTTTGTAATAGGTGATGGTGAACTCTAGCTAGTAGTAGTAGTAGTCATGGTGAACTCTAGCTAGTAGTAGTAGTAGTCATGGTGAACTCTAGCTAGTAGTAGTAGTAGTAGTCATGGTGAACTCTAGCTAGTAGTAGTAGTAGTCATGGTGAACTCTAGCTAGTAGTAGTAGTAGTCATGGTGAACTCTAGCTAGTAGTAGTAGTAGTCATGGTGAACTCTAGCTAGTAGTAGTAGTCATGGTGAACTCTAGCTAGTAGTAGTAGTAGTCATGGTGAACTCTAGCTAGTAGTAGTAGTCATGGTGAACTCTAGCTAGTAGTAGTAGTAGTCATGGTGAACTCTAGCTAGTAGTAGTAGTAGTCATGGTGAACTCTAGCTAGTAGTAGTAGTAGTCATGGTGAACTCTAGCTAGTAGTAGTAGTAGTCATGGTGAACTCTAGCTAGTAGTAGTAGTAGTCATGGTGAACTCTAGCTAGTAGTAGTAGTAGTCATGGTGAACTCTAGCTAGTAGTAGTAGTAGTCATGGTGAACTCTAGCTAGTAGTAGTAGTAGTCATGGTGAACTCTAGCTAGTAGTAGTAGTAGTCATGGTGAACTCTAGCTAGTAGTAGTAGTAGTCATGGTGAACTCTAGCTAGTAGTAGTAGTAGTCATGGTGAACTCTAGCTAGTAGTAGTAGTAGTCATGGTGAACTCTAGCTAGTAGTAGTAGTAGTCATGGTGAACTCTAGCTAGTAGTAGTAGTAGTCATGGTGAACTCTAGCTAGTAGTAGTAGTAGTCATGGTGAACTCTAGCTAGTAGTAGTAGTAGTCATGGTGAACTCTAGCTAGTAGTAGTAGTAGTCATGGTGAACTCTAGCTAGTAGTAGTAGTAGTCATGGTGAACTCTAGCTAGTAGTAGTAGTAGTCATGGTGAACTCTAGCTAGTAGTAGTAGTCATGGTGAACTCTAGCTAGTAGTAGTAGTAGTCATGGTGAACTCTAGCTAGTAGTAGTAGTCATGGTGAACTCTAGCTAGTAGTAGTAGTCATGGTGAACTCTAGCTAGTAGTAGTAGTAGTCATGGTGAACTCTAGCTAGTAGTAGTAGTAGTCATGGTGAACTCTAGCTAGTAGTAGTAGTAGTCATGGTGAACTCTAGCTAGTAGTAGTAGTAGTCATGGTGAACTCTAGCTAGTAGTAGTAGTAGTCATGGTGAACTCTAGCTAGTAGTAGTAGTAGTCATGGTGAACTCTAGCTAGTAGTAGTAGTAGTCATGGTGAACTCTAGCTAGTAGTAGTAGTAGTCATGGTGAACTCTAGCTAGTAGTAGTAGTCATGGTGAACTCTAGCTAGTAGTAGTAGTAGTCATGGTGAACTCTAGCTAGTAGTAGTAGTAGTCATGGTGAACTCTAGCTAGTAGTAGTAGTAGTCATGGTGAACTCTAGCTAGTAGTAGTAGTAGTCATGGTGAACTCTAGCTAGTAGTAGTAGTAGTCATGGTGAACTCTAGCTAGTAGTAGTAGTAGTCATGGTGAACTCTAGCTAGTAGTAGTAGTAGTCATGGTGAACTCTAGCTAGTAGTAGTAGTAGTCATGGTGAACTCTAGCTAGTAGTTAGTAGTAGTCATGTGTGAACTCTAGCAGTAGTAGTAGTAGTCCGTAGTAGTCATGGTGAACTCTAGCTAGTAGTAGTAGTAGTCATGGTGAACTCTAGCTAGAGTAGTAGTAGTAGTCATGGTGAACTCTAGTAGTAGTAGTAGTAGTCATGGTGAACTCTAGCTAGTAGTAGTAGTAGTCATGGTGAAACTCTAGCTAGTAGTAGTAGTAGTCATGGTGAACTCTAGTAGTAGTAGTAGTATAGTCATGGTGAACTCTAGCTAGTAGTAGTAGTAGTCATGGTGAACTCTAGCTAGTAGTAGTAGTAGTCCTGGTGAATCTAGCTAGTAGTAGTAGTAGTCATGGTGAACTCTAGCTAGTAGTAGTAGTAGTCATGGTGAACTCTAGCTAGTAGTAGTAGTAGTCATGGTGAACTCTCAGCTAGTAGTAGTAGTAGTCATGGTGAACTCTAGCTAGTAGTAGTAGTAGTCATGGTGAACTCTAGCTAGTAGTAGTAGTAGTCATGGTGAACTCTAGCTAGTAGTAGTAGTAGTCATGGTGAACTCTAGCTAGTAGTAGTAGTAGTCATGGTGAACTCTAGCTAGTAGTAGTAGTAGTCATGGTGAACTCTAGCTAGTAGTAGTAGTAGTCATGGTGAACTCTAGCTAGTAGTAGTAGTAGTCATGGTGAACTCTAGCTAGTAGTAGTAGTAGTCATGGTGAACTCTAGCTAGTAGTAGTAGTAGTCATGGTGAACTCTAGCTAGTAGTAGTAGTAGTCATGGTGAACTCTAGCTAGTAGTAGTAGTAGTCATGGTGAACTCTAGCTAGTAGTAGTAGTAGTCATGGTGAACTCTAGCTAGTAGTAGTAGTAGTCATGGTGAACTCTAGCTAGTAGTAGTAGTAGTCATGGTGAACTCTAGCTAGTAGTAGTAGTAGTCATGGTGAACTCTAGCTAGTAGTAGTAGTAGTCATGGTGAACTCTAGCTAGTAGTAGTAGTAGTCATGGTGAACTCTAGCTAGTAGTAGTAGTAGTCATGGTGAACTCTAGCTAGTAGTAGTAGTAGTCATGGTGAACTCTAGCTAGTAGTAGTAGTAGTCATGGTGAACTCTAGCTAGTAGTAGTAGTAGTCATGGTGAACTCTAGCTAGTAGTAGTAGTCATGGTGAACTCTAGCTAGTAGTAGTAGTAGTCATGGTGAACTCTAGCTAGTAGTAGTAGTAGTAGTCATGGTGAACTCTAGCTAGTAGTAGTAGTAGTCATGGTGAACTCTAGCTAGTAGTAGTAGTAGTCATGGTGAACTCTAGCTAGTAGTAGTAGTAGTCATGGTGAACTCTAGCTAGTAGTAGTAGTAGTCATGGTGAACTCTAGCTAGTAGTAGTAGTAGTCATGGTGAACTCTAGCTAGTAGTAGTAGTAGTCATGGTGAACTCTAGCTAGTAGTAGTAGTAGAGTCATGGTGAACTCTAGCTAGTAGTAGTAGTAGTCATGGTGAACACTAGCTAGTAGTAGTAGTAGTCATGTGTGAACTCTAGCTAGTAGTAGTAGTAGTCCTGGTGAACTCTAGCTAGTAGTAGTCGTAGTCATGGTGAACTCTAGCTAGTAGTAGTAGTAGTCATGGTGAACTCTAGCTAGTAGTAGTAGTAGTCATGGTGAACTCTAGCTAGTAGTAGTAGTAGTCATGGTGAACTCTAGCTAGTAGTAGTAGTAGTCATGGTGAACTCTAGGCTAGTAGTAGTAGTAGTCATGGTGAACTATAGCTAGTATAGTAGTAGTCATGGTGAACTCTAGCTAGTAGTAGTAGTAGTCATGGTGAACTCTAGCTAGTAGTAGTAGTAGTCATGGTGAACTCTAGCTAGTAGTAGTAGTAGTCCATGGTGAACTCTAGCTAGTAGTAGTAGTAGTCATGGTGAACTCTAGCTAGTAGTAGTAGTAGTCATGGTGAACTCTAGCTAGTAGTAGTAGTAGTCATGGTGAACTCTAGCTAGTAGTAGTAGTAGTCATGGTGAACTCTAGCTAGTAGTAGTAGTAGTCATGGTGAACTCTAGCTAGTAGTAGTAGTATTCATGGTGAACTCTAGCTAGTAGTAGTAGTAGTCATTGGTGAACTCTAGCTAGTAGTAGTAGTAGTCATGGTGAACTCTAGTCTAGTAGTAGTAGTAGTCATGGTGAACTCTAGCTAGTAGTAGTAGTAGTCATGGTGAACTCCTAGCTAGTAGTCAGGTAGTAGTCATGGTGAACTCTAGCTAGTAGTAGTAGTAGTCATGGTGAACTCTAGCTAGTAGTAGTAGTAGTCATGGTGAACTCTAGCTAGTAGTAGTAGTAGTCATGGTGAACTCTAGCTAGTAGTAGTAGTAGTCATGGTGAACTCTAGCTAGTAGTAGTAGTCATGGTGAACTCTAGCTAGTAGTAGTAGTAGTCATGGTGAACTCTAGCTAGTAGTAGTAGTAGTCATGTTGAACTCTAGCTAGTAGTAGTAGTAGTCATGGTGAACTCTAGCTAGTAGTAGTAGTAGTCATGGTGAACTCTAGCTAGTAGTAGTAGTAGTCATGGTGAACTCTAGCTAGTAGTAGTAGTAGTCATGGTGAACTCTAGCTAGTAGTAGTAGTAGTCATGGTGAACTCTAGCTAGTAGTAGTAGTAGTAGTCATGGTGAACTCTAGCTAGTAGTAGTAGTAGTCATGGTGAACTCTGGCTAGTAGTAGTAGTAGTCATGGTGAACTCTAGCTAGTAGTAGTAGTCATGGTGAACTCCAGCTAGCTAGTAGTAGTAGTCATGGTGAACTCTAGCTAGTAGTAGTAGTAGTCATGGTGAACTCCAGCTAGCTAGTAGTAGTAGTCATGGTGAACTCTAGCTAGTAGTAGTAGTAGTCATGGTGAACTCTAGGTAGTAGTAGTATTAAGTCATTGGTGAACTCTAGCTAGTAGTATGTAGTAGTCATGGTGAACTCTAGCTAGTAGTAGTAGTAGTCATGGTGAACTCAGTAGGCTAGTAGTAGTAGTAGTCAATGGGTGAACTCTAGCTAGTAGTAGTAGTTCATGGTGAACTCTAGCTAGTAGTATTAGTCATGGTGAACTCTAGCTAGTAGTAGTAGTAGTCATGGTGAACTCTAGCTAGTAGTAGTAGTAGTCATGGTGAACTCTAGCTAGTAGTAGTATTAGTCATGGTGAACTCTAGCTAGTAGTAGTAGTAGTCATGTGGAACTCTAGCTAGTAGTAGTAGTAGTCATGGTGAACTCTAGCTAGTAGTAGTAGTAGTCATGGTGAACTCTAGCTAGTAGTAGTAGTAGTCATGGTGAACTCTAGCTAGTAGTAGTAGTAGTCATGGTGAACTCTAGCTAGTAGTAGTAGTAGTCATGGTGAACTCTAGCTAGTTAGTAGTAGTAGTCATGGTGAACTCTAGCTAGTAGTAGTAGTAGTCATGGTGAACTCTAGCTAGCTAGTAGTAGTAGTCATGGTGAACTCTAGCTAGTAGTAGTAGTAGTCATGGTGAACTCTAGCTAGTAGTAGTAGTAGTCATGGTGAACTCTAGCTAGTAGTAGTAGTAGTCATGGTGAACTCTAGCTAGTAGTAGTAGTAGTCATGGTGAACTCTAGCTAGTAGTAGTAGTAGTCATGGTGAACTCTGGCTAGTAGTATAGTAGTCATGGTGACTCTAGCTAGTAGTAGTAGTCATGGTGAACTCTAGCTAGTAGTAGTAGTAGTCATGGTGAACTCTAGCTAGTAGTAGTAGTAGTCATGGTGAACTCTAGCTAGTAGTAGTAGTAGTCATGGTGAACTCTAGGCTAGTAGTAGTAGTAGTCATGGTGAACTCTCATGGTGAACTCTAGGTAGTAGTAGTAGTAGTCATGGTGAACTCTAGCTAGTAGTAGTAGTAGTCATGGTGAACTCTAGCTAGTAGTAGTAGTAGTCATGGTGAACTCTAGCTAGTAGTAGTAGTAGTCATGGTGAACTCTAGCTAGTAGTAGTAGTAGTCATGGTGAACTCTAGCTAGTAGTAGTAGTAGTCATGGTGAACTCTAGCTAGTAGTAGTAGTAGTCATGGTGAACTCTAGCTAGTAGTAGTAGTAGTCATGGTGAACTCTAGCTAGTAGTAGTAGTAGTCATGGTGAACTCCAGCTAGTAGTAGTAGTAGTCATGGTGAACTCTAGCTAGTAGTAGTAGTCATGGTGAACTCCAGCTAGCTAGTAGTAGTAGTCATGGTGAACTCTAGCTAGTAGTAGTAGTAGTCATGGTGAACTCCAGCTAGCTAGTAGTAGTAGTCATGGTGAACTCTAGCTAGTAGTAGTAGTCATGGTGAAACTCCAGCTAGTAGTAGTAGTAGTCATGGTGAACTCTAGCTAGTAGTAGTAGTAGTCAT
>NW_022638615.1:0-21286 GCF_010993605.1 Petromyzon marinus
CTACTGCAGGGATTCATAAATATCGACTTGATGCTTTCACTACTGCACGGATTCATAAATCTCGACATGATACTTTCACTACTGCAGGGATTCATAAATCTCGACTTGATGCTTTCACTACTGCAGGGATTCATAAATCTCGACTTGATACTTTCACTACTGCTGGGATTCATAAATCTCGTCTTGATACTTTCACTACTGCAGGGATTCATAAATCTTGTCGTGATACTTTCACTACTGCAGGGATTCATAAATCTCGACTTTATACTTTCACTACTGCAGGGATTCATAAATCTCGACGTGATGCTTTCACTACTGAAGGGATTCATAAATCTCGACGTGATACTTTCACTACTGCAGGGATTCATAAATCTTGTCGTTATACTTTCACTACTGCAGGGATTCATAAATCTCGACTTGATACTTTCACTACTGCAGGGATTCATAAATCTCGTCTTGATACTTTCACTACTGCAGGGATTCATAAATCTCGACTTGATACTTTCACTACTGCAGGGATTCATAAATCTCGACTTATACTTTCACTACTGCAGGGATTCATGAATCTCGACTTGATGCTTTCACTACCGCAGGGATTCATAAATCTCGACTTGATACTTTCACTACTGCAGGGATTCATAAATCTCGACTTGATACTTTCACTACTGCAGGGATTCATAAATCTCGACTTGATGCTTTCACTACTGCAGGGATTCATAAATCTCGACTTGATGCTTTCACTACCGCAGGGATTCATAAATCTCGACTTGATGCTTTCACTACTGCAGGGATTCATAAATCTCGACTTGATACTTTCACTACTGCAGGGATTCATAAATCTCGACTTGATGCTTTCACTACTGCAGGGATTCATAAATCTCGACTTGATGCTTTCACTACTGCAGGGATTCATAAATCTCATCTTGATACTTTCATTACTGCAGGGATTCATAAATCTCGACTTGATACTTTCACTACTGCAGGGATTCATAAATCTCGACTTGATACTTTCACTACTGCAGGGATTCATAAATCTCGACTTGATGCTTTCACTACTGCAGGGATTCATAAATCTCGACTTGATGCTTTCACTACTGCAGGGATTCATAAATCTCGTCTTGATGATTTCACTACTGCAGGGATTCATAAATCTCGTCTTGCTACTTTCACTACTGCAGGGATTCATAAATCTCGACGTGATACTTTCACTACTGCAGGGATTCATAAATCTCGACGTGATACTTTCACTACTGAAGGGATTCAAAAATCTCGTCTTGATACTTTCACTACTGCAGGGATTCATAAATATCGTCTTGATGCTTTCACTACTGCAGGGATTAATAAATCTCGACTTGATACTTTCATTACTGCAGGGATTCATAAATCTCGACTTGATACTTTCACTACTGCAGGGATTCATAAATCTCGACTTGATACTTTCACTACTGCAGGGATTCATAAATCTCGACTTGATGCTTTCACTACTGCAGGGATTCATAAATCTCGACTTGATACTTTCACTACTGCAGGGATTCATAAATCTCGTCTTGATACTTTCACTACTGCAGGGATTCATAAATATCGACTTGATGCTTTCACTACTGCACGGATTCATAAATCTCGACATGATACTTTCACTACTACAGGGATTCATAAATCTCGACTTGATACTTTCACTACTGCAGGGATTCATAAATCTCGACTTGATACTTTCACTACTGCAGAGATTCATAAATCTCGACTGGATGCTTTCACTACTGCAGGGATTCATAAATCTCGACTTGATACTTTCACTACTGCAGGGATTCATAAATCTCGACTTGATACTTTCACTACTGCAGGGATTCATGAATCTCGACTTGATGCTTTCACTACCGCAGGGATTCATAAATCTCGACTTTATGCTTTCACTACTGCAGGGATTCATAAATCTCGACTTGATGCTTTCACTACTGCAGGGATTCATAAATCTCGTCTTGATACTTTCACTACTGCAGGGATTCATAAATCTCGACTTGATACTTTCACTACTGTAGGGATTCATAAATCTCAACTTGATACTTTCACTACTCCAGGGATTCATAAATCTCGACTTGATGCTTTCACTACTGCTGGGATTCATAAATCTCGACTTGATACTTTCACTACTGCTGGGATTCATAAATCTCGACTTGATGCTTTCACTACTGCAGGGATTAATAAATCTCGACATGAAGATTTCAATACTGCAGGGATTCATAAATCTCAACTTGATGCTTTCACTACTGCAGGGATTCATAAATCTCCACTTGATACTTTCACTACTGCAGGGATTCATAAATCTCGACTTGATGCTTTCACTACTGCAGGGATTCATAAATCTCGACTTGATACTTTCACTACTGCAGGGATTCATAAATCTCGACTTGATGCTTTCACTACTGCAGGGATTCATAAAATCTCGACTTGATACTTTCACTACTGCAGGGATTCATGAATCTCGACTTGATGATTTCACTACTGCAGGGATTCATAAATCTCGATTTGATACTTTCACTACTGCAGGGATTCATAAATCTCGACGTGATACTTTCACTACCGCAGGGATTCATAAATCTCGACTTGATGATTTCACTACTGAAGGGATTCATAAATCTCGACTTGATGCTTTCACTACTGCAGGGATTCATAAATCTCGACTTGATACTTTCACTACTGCAGGGATTCATAAATCTCGACTTGATACTTTCACTACTGCAGGGATTCATGAATCTCGACTTGATGATTTCACTACTGCAGGGATTCATAAATCTCGATTTGATACTTTCACTACTGCAGGGATTCATAAATCTCGACGTGATACTTTCACTACCGCAGGGATTCATAAATCTCGACTTGATGATTTCACTACTGAAGGGATTCATAAATCTCGACTTGATGCTTTCACTACTGCAGGGATTCATGAATCTCGACTTGATGCTTTCACTACTGCAGGGATTCATAAATCTCGACATGAAGCTTTCACTACTGCAGGGATTCATAAATCTCGACTTGATACTTTCACTACTGAAGGGATTCATAAATCTCGTCTTGATACTTTCACTACTGCATGGATTCATAAATCTCGACATGAAGATTTCACTACTGCAGGGATTCATAAATCTCGCCTTGAAGATTTCACTACTGCAGGGATTCATAAATCTCGTCTTGCTACTTTCACTACTGCAGGGATTCATAAATCTCGACATGATACTTTCACTACTGCAGGGATTCATAAATCTCGACGTGATACTTTCACTACTGAAGGGATTCATAAATCTCGTCTTGATACTTTCACTACTGCAGGGATTCATAAATCTCGTCTTGATACTTTCACTACTGAAGGGATTAATAAATCTCGACTTGATGCTTTCACTACTGCAGGAATTCATAAATCTCGACATGATGCTTTCACTACTGCAGGGATTCATAAATCTCGTCTTGATGATTTCACTACTGCAGGGATTCATAAATCTCGACTTGATACTTTCACTACTGCAGGGATTCATAAATCTCGACTTGATGCTTTCACTACTGCAGGGATTCATAAATCTCATCTTGATACTTTCATTACAACAGGGATTCATAAATCTCGACTTGATACTTTCACTACTGCAGGGATTCATAAATCTCGACTTGATACTTTCACTACTGCAGGGATTCATAAATCTCGTCTTGATACTTTCACTACTGCAGGGATTAATAAATCTCGACTTGATACTTTCACTACTGCAGGGATTCATAAATCTCGACTTGATACTTTCACTACTCCAGGGATTCATAAATCTCGACTTGATGCTTTCACTACTGCTGGGATTCATAAATCTCGACTTGATACTTTCACTACTGCTGGGATTCATAAATCTCGACTTGATGCTTTCACTACTGCAGGGATTAATAAATCTCGACATGATGCTTTCACTACTGCAGGGATTCATAAATCTCGTCTTGATACTTTCACTACTGCAGGGATTCATAAATCTCGACTTCATACTTTCACTACTGCAGGGATTCATAAATCTCGACTTGATGCTTTCACTACTGCTGGGATTCATAAATCTCGACTTGATACTTTCACTACTGTAGGGATTCATAAATCTCAACTTGATACTTTCACTACTCCAGGGATTCATAAATCTCGACTTGATGCTTTCACTACTGTTGGGATTCATAAATCTCGACTTGATACTTTCACTACTGCTGGGATTCATAAATCTCGACTTGATGCTTTCACTACTGCAGGGATTAATAAATCTCGACATGAAGATTTCAATACTGCAGGGATTCATAAATCTCAACTTGATGCTTTCACTACTGCAGGGATTCATAAATCTCGACTTGATGCTTTCACTACTGCAGGGATTCATAAAATCTCGACTTGATACTTTCACTACTGCAGGGATTCATGAATCTCGACTTGATACTTTCACTACTGCAGGGATTCATGAATCTCGACTTGATGATTTCACTACTGCAGGGATTCATAAATCTCGATTTGATACTTTCACTACTGCAGGGATTCATAAATCTCGACGTGATACTTTCACTACCGCAGGGATTCATAAATCTCGACTTGATGATTTCACTACTGAAGGGATTCATAAATCTCGACTTGATGCTTTCACTACTGCAGGGATTCATAAATCTCGACTTGATACTTTCACTACTGCAGGGATTCATAAATCTCGACTTGATACTTTCACTACTGCAGGGATTCATGAATCTCGACTTGATGATTTCACTACTGCAGGGATTCATAAATCTCGATTTGATACTTTCACTACTGCAGGGATTCATAAATCTCGACGTGATACTTTCACTACCGCAGGGATTCATAAATCTCGACTTGATGATTTCACTACTGAAGGGATTCATAAATCTCGACTTGATGAATTCACTACTGCAGGGATTCATGAATCTCGACTTGATGCTTTCACTACTGCAGGGATTCATAAATCTCGACATGAAGCTTTCACTACTGCAGGGATTCATAAATCTCGACTTGATACTTTCACTACTGAAGGGATTCATGAATCTCATCTTGATACTTTCACTACTGCATGGATTCATAAATCTCGACATGAAGATTTCACTACTGCAGGGATTCATAAATCTCACCTTGAAGATTTCACTACTGCAGGGATTCATGAATCTCGATGTGAAGATTTCACTACTGCAGGGATTCATAAATCTCGACTTGATACTTTCACTACTGCAGGGATTCATGAATCTCGACTTGATACTTTCACAACTGCAGGGATTCATGAATCTCAACTTGATACTTTCACTACCGCAGGGATTCATAAATCTCGACTTGATACTTTCACTACTGCAGGGATTCATAAATCTCGACTGGATGCTTTCACTACTGCAGGGATTCATAAATCTCGACTTGATGCTTTCACTACTGAAGGGATTCATAAATCTCATCTTGATACTTTCACTACTGAAGGGATTTATAAATCTCGACGTGATACTTTCACTACTGCAGGGATTCATAAATCTCGACATGATACTTTCACTACTGCAGGGATTCATGAATCTCGACGTGAAGATTTCACTACTGCTGGGATTCATAAATCTCGACTTGATGCTTTCACTACTGCAGGGATTCATGAATCTCAACTTGATACTTTCACTACTGCAGGGATTCATAAATCTCGACTTGATGCTTTCACTACTGAAGGGATTCATGAAGCTCAACTTGATACTTTCACTACTGCAGGGATTCATAAATCTCGACTTGATACTTTCACTACTCCAGGGATTCATAAATCTCGCCTTGAAGATTTCACTACTGCAGTGATTCATAAATCTCAACTTGATACTTTCACTACTGCAGGGATTCATAAATCTCGACTTGATACTTTCACTACTGCAGGGATTCATAAATCTCGACTTGATGATTTCACTACTGCAGGGATTCATAAATCTCGACTTTATACTTTCACTACTCCAGGGATTCATAAATCTCGCCTTGAAGATTTCACTACTGCAGGGATTCATAAATCTCAACTTGATACTTTCACTACTGCAGGGATTCATAAAATCTCGACTTGATACTTTCACTACTGCAGGGATTCATGAATCTCGACTTGATGATTTCACTACTGCAGGGATTCATAAATCTCGATTTGATACTTTCACTACTGCAGGGATTCATAAATCTCGACGTGATACTTTCACTACCGCAGGGATTCATAAATCTCGACTTGATGATTTCACTACTGAAGGGATTCATTATTCTCGACTTGATGCTTTCACTACTGCAGGGATTCATAAATCTCGACTTGATACTTTCACTACTGCAGGGATTCATAAATCTCGAACTTGATACTTTCACTACTGCAGGGATTCATGAATCTCGACTTGATGCTTTCACTACTGCAGGGATTCATAAATCTCGACTTGATGCTTTCACTACTGCAGGGATTCATAAATCTCATCTTGATACTTTCATTACTGCAGGGATTCATAAATCTCGACTTGATACTTTCACTACTGCAGGGATTCATAAATCTCGACTTGATACTTTCACTACTGCAGGGATTCATAAATCTCGACTTGATGCTTTCACTACTGCAGGGATTCATAAATCTCGACTTGATGCTTTCACTACTGCAGGGATTCATAAATCTCGTCTTGATGATTTCACTACTGCAGGGATTCATAAATCTCGTCTTGCTACTTTCACTACTGCAGGGATTCATAAATCTCGACGTGATACTTTCACTACTGCAGGGATTCATAAATCTCGACGTGATACTTTCACTACTGAAGGGATTCAAAAATCTCGTCTTGATACTTTCACTACTGCAGGGATTCATAAATATCGTCTTGATGCTTTCACTACTGCAGGGATTAATAAATCTCGACTTGATACTTTCATTACTGCAGGGATTCATAAATCTCGACTTGATACTTTCACTACTGCAGGGATTCATAAATCTCGACTTGATACTTTCACTACTGCAGGGATTCATAAATCTCGACTTGATGCTTTCACTACTGCAGGGATTCATAAATCTCGACTTGATGCTTTCACTACTGCAGGGATTCATAAATCTCGTCTTGATGATTTCACTACTGCAGGGATTCATAAATCTCGTCTTGCTACTTTCACTACTGCAGGGATTCATAAATCTCGACGTGATACTTTCACTACTGCAGGGATTCATAAATCTCGACGTGATACTTTCACTACTGAAGGGATTCAAAAATCTCGTCTTGATACTTTCACTACTGCAGGGATTCATAAATATCGTCTTGATGCTTTCACTACTGCAGGGATTAATAAATCTCGACTTGATACTTTCATTACTGCAGGGATTCATAAATCTCGACTTGATACTTTCACTACTGCAGGGATTCATAAATCTCGACTTGATACATTCACTACTGCAGGGATTCATAAATCTCGACTTGATGCTTTCACTACTGCAGGGATTCATAAATCTCGACTTGATACTTTCACTACTGCAGGGATTCATAAATCTCGTCTTGATACTTTCACTACTGCAGGGATTCATAAATATCGACTTGATGCTTTCACTACTGCACGGATTCATAAATCTTGACATGATACTTTCACTACTACAGGGATTCATAAATCTCGACTTGATACTTTCACTACTGCAGGGATTCATAAATCTCGACTTGATACTTTCACTACTGCAGAGATTCATAAATCTCGACTGGATGCTTTCACTACTGCAGGGATTCATAAATCTCGACTTGATACTTTCACTACTGCAGGGATTCATAAATCTCGACTTGATACTTTCACTACTGCAGGGATTCATGAATCTCGACTTGATGCTTTCACTACCGCAGGGATTCATAAATCTCGACTTTATGCTTTCACTACTGCAGGGATTCATAAATCTCGACTTGATGCTTTCACTACTGCAGGGATTCATAAATCTCGTCTTGATACTTTCACTACTGCAGGGATTCATAAATCTCGACTTGATACTTTCACTACTGTAGGGATTCATAAATCTCAACTTGATACTTTCACTACTCCAGGGATTCATAAATCTCGACTTGATGCTTTCACTACTGCTGGGATTCATAAATCTCGACTTGATACTTTCACTACTGCTGGGATTCATAAATCTCGACTTGATGCTTTCACTACTGCAGGGATTAATAAATCTCGACATGAAGATTTCAATACTGCAGGGATTCATAAATCTCAACTTGATGCTTTCACTACTGCAGGGATTCATAAATCTCCACTTGATACTTTCACTACTGCAGGGATTCATAAATCTCGACTTGATGCTTTCACTACTGCAGGGATTCATAAAATCTCGACTTGATACTTTCACTACTGCAGGGATTCATAAATCTCGACTTGATGCTTTCACTACTGCAGGGATTCATAAAATCTCGACTTGATACTTTCACTACTGCAGGGATTCATGAATCTCGACTTGATGATTTCACTACTGCAGGGATTCATAAATCTCGATTTGATACTTTCACTACTGCAGGGATTCATAAATCTCGACGTGATACTTTCACTACCGCAGGGATTCATAAATCTCGACTTGATGATTTCACTACTGAAGGGATTCATAAATCTCGACTTGATGCTTTCACTACTGCAGGGATTCATAAATCTCGACTTGATACTTTCACTACTGCAGGGATTCATAAATCTCGACTTGATACTTTCACTACTGCAGGGATTCATGAATCTCGACTTGATGATTTCACTACTGCAGGGATTCATAAATCTCGACTTGATACTTTCACTACTGCAGGGATTCATAAATCTCGACGTGATACTTTCACTACCGCAGGGATTCATAAATCTCGACTTGATGATTTCACTACTGAAGGGATTCATAAATCTCGACTTGATGCTTTCACTACTGCAGGGATTCATGAATCTCGACTTGATGCTTTCACTACTGCAGGGATTCATAAATCTCGACATGAAGCTTTCACTACTGCAGGGATTCATAAATCTCGACTTGATACTTTCACTACTGCAGGGATTCATAAATCTCGTCTTGATACTTTCACTACTGCATGGATTCATAAATCTCGACATGAAGATTTCACTACTGCAGGGATTCATAAATCTCGCCTTGAAGATTTCACTACTGCAGGGATTCATAAATCTCGTCTTGATACTTTCACTACTGCAGGGATTCATAAATCTCGACATGATACTTTCACTACTGCAGGGATTCATAAATCTCGACGTGATACTTTCACTACTGAAGGGATTCATAAATCTCGTCTTGATACTTTCACTACTGCAGGGATTCATAAATCTCGTCTTGATACTTTCACTACTGAAGGGATTAATAAATCTCGACTTGATGCTTTCACTACTGCAGGAATTCATAAATCTCGACATGATGCTTTCACTACTGCAGGGATTCATAAATCTCGTCTTGATGATTTCACTACTGCAGGGATTCATAAATCTCGACTTGATACTTTCACTACTGCAGGGATTCATAAATCTCGACTTGATGCTTTCACTACTGCAGGGATTCATAAATCTCATCTTGATACTTTCATTACTACAGGGATTCATAAATCTCGACTTGATACTTTCACTACTGCAGGGATTCATAAATCTCGACTTGATACTTTCACTACTGCAGGGATTCATAAATCTCGTCTTGATACTTTCACTACTGCAGGGATTCATAAATCTCGACTTGATACTTTCACTACTGCAGGGATTCATAAATCTCGACTTGATACTTTCACTACTCCAGGGATTCATAAATCTCGACTTGATGCTTTCACTACTGCTGGGATTCATAAATCTCGACTTGATACTTTCACTACTGCTGGGATTCATAAATCTCGACTTGATGCTTTCACTACTGCAGGGATTAATAAATCTCGACATGATGCTTTCACTACTGCAGGGATTCATAAATCTCGTCTTGATACTTTCACTACTGCAGGGATTCATAAATCTCGACTTCATACTTTCACTACTCCAGGGATTCATAAATCTCGACTTGATGCTTTCACTACTGCTGGGATTCATAAATCTCGACTTGATACTTTCACTACTGTAGGGATTCATAAATCCCAACTTGATACTTTCACTACTCCAGGGATTCATAAATCTCGACTTGATGCTTTCACTACTGCTGGGATTCATAAATCTCGACTTGATGCTTTCACTACTGCTGGGATTCATAAATCTCGACTTGATGCTTTCACTACTGCAGGGATTAATAAATCTCGACATGAAGATTTCAATACTGCAGGGATTCATAAATCTCAACTTGATGCTTTCACTACTGCAGGGATTCATAAATCTCGACTTGATGCTTTCACTACTGCAGGGATTCATAAATCTCGACTTGATACTTTCACTACTGCAGGGATTCATGAATCTCGACTTGATACTTTCACTACTGCAGGGATTCATGAATCTCGACTTGATGATTTCACTACTGCAGGGATTCATAAATCTCGATTTGATACTTTCACTACTGCAGGGATTCATAAATCTCGACTTGATACTTTCACTACCGCAGGGATTCATAAATCTCGACTTGATGATTTCACTACTGAAGGGATTCATAAATCTCGACTTGATGCTTTCACTACTGCAGGGATTCATAAATCTCGACTTGATACTTTCACTACTGCAGGGATTCATAAATCTCGACTTGATACTTTCACTACTGCAGGGATTCATGAATCTCGACTTGATGATTTCACTACTGCAGGGATTCATAAATCTCGATTTGATACTTTCACTACTGCAGGGATTCATAAATCTCGACGTGATACTTTCACTACCGCAGGGATTCATAAATCTCGACTTGATGATTTCACTACTGAAGGGATTCATAAATCTCGACTTGATGAATTCACTACTGCAGGGATTCATGAATCTCGACTTGATGCTTTCACTACTGCAGGGATTCATAAATCTCGACATGAAGCTTTCACTACTGCAGGGATTCATAAATCTCGACTTGATACTTTCACTACTGAAGGGAATCATGAATCTCATCTTGATACTTTCACTACTGCATGGATTCATAAATCTCGACATGAAGATTTCACTACTGCAGGGATTCATAAATCTCACCTTGAAGATTTCACTACTGCAGGGATTCATGAATCTCGATGTGAAGATTTCACTACTGCAGGGATTCATAAATCTCAACTTGATACTTTCACTACTGCAGGGATTCATGAATCTCGACTTGATACTTTCACAACTGCAGGGATTCATGAATCTCAACTTGATACTTTCACTACCGCAGGGATTCATAAATCTCGACTTGATACTTTCACTACTGCAGGGATTCATAAATCTCGACTGGATGCTTTCACTACTGCAGGGATTCATAAGTCTCGACTTGATGCTTTCACTACTGAAGGGATTCATAAATCTCATCTTGATACTTTCACTACTGAAGGGATTTATAAATCTCGACGTGATACTTTCACTACTGCAGGGATTCATAAATCTCGACATGATACTTTCACTACTGCAGGGATTCATGAATCTCGACGTGAAGATTTCACTACTGCTGGGATTCATAAATCTCGACTTGATGCTTTCACTACTGCAGGGATTCATGAATCTCAACTTGATACTTTCACTACTGCAGGGATTCATAAATCTCGACTTGATGCTTTCACTACTGAAGGGATTCATGAAGCTCAACTTGATACTTTCACTACTGCAGGGATTCATAAATCTCGTCTTGATACTTTCACTACTGCAGGGATTCATAAATCTCGACTTGATACTTTCACTACTGTAGGGATTCATAAATCTCAACTTGATACTTTCACTACTCCAGGGATTCATAAATCTCGACTTGATGCTTTCACTACTGCTGGGATTCATAAATCTCGACTTGATACTTTCACTACTGCTGGGATTCATAAATCTCGACTTGATGCTTTCACTACTGCAGGGATTAATAAATCTCGACATGAAGATTTCAATACTGCAGGGATTCATAAATCTCAACTTGATGCTTTCACTACTGCAGGGATTCATAAATCTCCACTTGATACTTTCACTACTGCAGGGATTCATAAATCTCGACTTGATGCTTTCACTACTGCAGGGATTCATAAAATCTCGACTTGATACTTTCACTACTGCAGGGATTCATAAATCTCGACTTGATGCTTTCACTACTGCAGGGATTCATAAAATCTCGACTTGATACTTTCACTACTGCAGGGATTCATGAATCTCGACTTGATGATTTCACTACTGCAGGGATTCATAAATCTCGATTTGATACTTTCACTACTGCAGGGATTCATAAATCTCGACGTGATACTTTCACTACCGCAGGGATTCATAAATCTCGACTTGATGATTTCACTACTGAAGGGATTCATAAATCTCGACTTGATGCTTTCACTACTGCAGGGATTCATAAATCTCGACTTGATGCTTTCACTACTGCAGGGATTCATAAATCTCGACTTGATACTTTCACTACTGCAGGGATTCATGAATCTCGACTTGATGCTTTCACTACTGCAGGGATTCATAAATCTCGATTTGATACTTTCACTACTGCAGGGATTCATAAATCTCGACGTGATACTTTCACTACCGCAGGGATTCATAAATCTCGACTTGATGATTTCACTACTGAAGGGATTCATAAATCTCGACTTGATGCTTTCACTACTGCAGGGATTCATGAATCTCGACTTGATGCTTTCACTACTGCAGGGATTCATAAATCTCGACATGAAGCTTTCACTACTGCAGGGATTCATAAATCTCGACTTGATACTTTCACTACTGAAGGGATTCATAAATCTCGTCTTGATACTTTCACTACTGCATGGATTCATAAATCTCGACATGAAGATTTCACTACTGCAGGGATTCATAAATCTCGCCTTGAAGATTTCACTACTGCAGGGATTCATAAATCTCGTCTTGCTACTTTCACTACTGCAGGGATTCATAAATCTCGACATGATACTTTCACTACTGCAGGGATTCATAAATCTCGACGTGATACTTTCACTACTGAAGGGATTCATAAATCTCGTCTTGATACTTTCACTACTGCAGGGATTCATAAATCTCGTCTTGATACTTTCACTACTGAAGGGATTAATAAATCTCGACTTGATGCTTTCACTACTGCAGGAATTCATAAATCTCGACATGATGCTTTCACTACTGCAGGGATTCATAAATCTCGTCTTGATGATTTCACTACTGCAGGGATTCATAAATCTCGACTTGATACTTTCACTACTGCAGGGATTCATAAATCTCGACTTGATGCTTTCACTACTGCAGGGATTCATAAATCTCATCTTGATACTTTCATTACTACAGGGATTCATAAATCTCGACTTGATACTTTCACTACTGCAGGGATTCATAAATCTCGACTTGATACTTTCACTACTGCAGGGATTCATAAATCTCGTCTTGATACTTTCACTACTGCAGGGATTAATAAATCTCGACTTGATACTTTCACTACTGCAGGGATTCATAAATCTCGACTTGATACTTTCACTACTCCAGGGATTCATAAATCTCGACTTGATGCTTTCACTACTGCTGGGATTCATAAATCTCGACTTGATACTTTCACTACTGCTGGGATTCATAAATCTCGACTTGATGCTTTCACTACTGCAGGGATTAATAAATCTCGACATGATGCTTTCACTACTGCAGGGATTCATAAATCTCGTCTTGATACTTTCACTACTGCAGGGATTCATAAATCTCGACTTGATGCTTTCACTACTCCAGGGATTCATAAATCTCGACTTGATGCTTTCACTACTGCTGGGATTCATAAATCTCGACTTGATACTTTCACTACTGTAGGGATTCATAAATCTCAACTTGATACTTTCACTACTCCAGGGATTCATAAATCTCGACTTGATGCTTTCACTACTGCTGGGATTCATAAATCTCGACTTGATACTTTCACTACTGCTGGGATTCATAAATCTCGACTTGATGCTTTCACTACTGCAGGGATTAATAAATCTCGACATGAAGATTTCAATACTGCAGGGATTCATAAATCTCAACTTGATGCTTTCACTACTGCAGGGATTCATAAATCTCGACTTGATGCTTTCACTACTGCAGGGATTCATAAAATCTCGACTTGATACTTTCACTACTGCAGGGATTCATGAATCTCGACTTGATACTTTCACTACTGCAGGGATTCATGAATCTCGACTTGATGATTTCACTACTGCAGGGATTCATAAATCTCGATTTGATACTTTCACTACTGCAGGGATTCATGAATCTCGACTTGATACTTTCACTACCGCAGGGATTCATAAATCTCGACTTGATGATTTCACTACTGAAGGGATTCATAAATCTCGACTTGATGCTTTCACTACTGCAGGGATTCATAAATCTCGACATGAAGCTTTCACTACTGCAGGGATTCATAAATCTCGACTTGATACTTTCACTACTGCAGGGATTCATGAATCTCGACTTGATGATTTCACTACTGCAGGGATTCATAAATCTCGATTTGATACTTTCACTACTGCAGGGATTCATAAATCTCGACGTGATACTTTCACTACCGCAGGGATTCATAAATCTCGACTTGATGATTTCACTACTGAAGGGATTCATAAATCTCGACTTGATGAATTCACTACTGCAGGGATTCATGAATCTCGACTTGATGCTTTCACTACTGCAGGGATTCATAAATCTCGACATGAAGCTTTCACTACTGCAGGGATTCATAAATCTCGACTTGATACTTTCACTACTGAAGGGAATCATGAATCTCATCTTGATACTTTCACTACTGCATGGATTCATAAATCTCGACATGAAGATTTCACTACTGCAGGGATTCATAAATCTCACCTTGAAGATTTCACTACTGCAGGGATTCATGAATCTCGATGTGAAGATTTCACTACTGCAGGGATTCATAAATCTCAACTTGATACTTTCACTACTGCAGGGATTCATGAATCTCGACTTGATACTTTCACAACTGCAGGGATTCATGAATCTCAACTTGATACTTTCACTACCGCAGGGATTCATAAATCTCGACTTGATACTTTCACTACTGCAGGGATTCATAAATCTCGACTGGATGCTTTCACTACTGCAGGGATTCATAAGTCTCGACTTGATGCTTTCACTACTGAAGGGATTCATAAATCTCATCTTGATACTTTCACTACTGAAGGGATTTATAAATCTCGACGTGATACTTTCACTACTGCAGGGATTCATAAATCTCGACATGATACTTTCACTACTGCAGGGATTCATGAATCTCGACGTGAAGATTTCACTACTACTGGGATTCATAAATCTCGACTTGATGCTTTCACTACTGCAGGGATTCATGAATCTCAACTTGATACTTTCACTACTGCAGGGATTCATAAATCTCGACTTGATGCTTTCACTACTGAAGGGATTCATGAAGCTCAACTTGATGCTTTCACTACTGCAGGGATTCATGAATCTCGACTTGATACTTTCACTACTCCAGGGATTCATAAATCTCGCCTTGAAGATTTCACTACTGCAGTGATTCATAAATCTCAACTTGATACTTTCACTACTGCAGGGATTCATAAATCTCGACTTGATACTTTCACTACTGCAGGGATTCATGAATCTCGACTTGATGATTTCACTACTGCAGGGATTCATAAATCTCGACTTTATACTTTCACTACTCCAGGGATTCATAAATCTCGCCTTGAAGATTTCACTACTGCAGGGATTCATAAATCTCAACTTGATACTTTCACTACTGCAGGGATTCATAAAATCTCGACTTGATACTTTCACTACTGCAGGGATTCATGAATCTCGACTTGATGATTTCACTACTGCAGGGATTCATAAATCTCGATTTGATACTTTCACTACTGCAGGGATTCATAAATCTCGACGTGATACTTTCACTACCGCAGGGATTCATAAATCTCGACTTGATGATTTCACTACTGAAGGGATTCATTATTCTCGACTTGATGCTTTCACTACTGCAGGGATTCATAAATCTCGACTTGATACTTTCACTACTGCAGGGATTCATAAATCTCGAACTTGATACTTTCACTACTGCAGGGATTCATGAATCTCGACTTGATGCTTTCACTACTGCAGGGATTCATAAATCTCGACTTGATGCTTTCACTACTGCAGGGATTCATAAATCTCGACATGAAGCTTTCACTACTGCAGGGATTCATAAATCTCGACTTGATACTTTCACTACTGCATGGATTCATAAATCTCGAGATGAAGATTTCACTACTGCAGGGATTCATAAATCTCACCTTGAAGATTTCACTACTGCAGGGATTCATGAATCTCGACGTGAAGATTTCACTATTGCAGGGATTCATAAATCTCGACTTGATACTTTCACTACTGCAGGGATTCATGAATCTCGACTTGATACTTTCACAACTGCAGGGATTCATGAATCTCAACTTGATACTTTCACTACTGCAGGGATTCATAAATCTCGACTGGATGCTTTCACTACTGCAGGGATTCATAAATCTCATCTTGATACTTTCACTACTGAAGGGATTTATAAATCTCGACGTGATACTTTCACTACTGCAGGGATTCATAAATCTCGACTTGATACTTTCACTACTGCAGGGATTCATAAATCTCGCCTTGAAGATTTCACTACTGCAGGGATTCATAAATCTCGACTTGATACTTTCACTACTGCAGGGATTCATGAATCTCGACGTGAAGATTTCACTACTGCTGGGATTCATAAATCTCGACTTGATGCTTTCACAACTGCAGGGATTCATAAATCTCGACTTGATACTTTCACAACTGCAGGGATTCATGAATCTCAACTTGATACTTTCACTACTGCAGGGATTCATAAATCTCGACTGGATGCTTTCACTACTGCAGGGATTCATAAATCTCGACTTGATGCTTTCACTACTGAAGGGATTCATGAAGCTCAACTTGATACTTTCACTACTGCAGGGATTCATAAATCTCGACTTGATGCTTTCACTACTGCAGGGATTCATAAATCTCGACATGAAGCTTTCACTACCGCAGGGATTCATAAATCTCGACTTGATGATTTCACTACTGAAGGGATTCATAAACCTCGACTTGAAGCTTTCACTACTGCAGGGATTCATAAATCTCGACTTGATACTTTCACTACTGCAGGGATTCATAAATCTCGACTTGATGCTTTCACTACTGCAGGGATTCATAAATCTCGCCTTGAAGATTTCACTACTGCAGGGATTCATAAATCTCAACTTGATACTTTCACTACTGCAGGGATTCATAAATCTCGACTTGATGCTTTCACTACTGCAGGGATTCATAAATCTCGCCTTGAAGATTTCACTACTGCAGGGATTCATGAATCTCGACGTGAAGATTTCACTGCTGCAGGGATTCATAAATCTCGACTTGATACTTTCACAACTGCAGGGATTCATGAATCTCAACTTGATACTTTCACTACTGCAGGGATTCATAAATCTCGACTTGATGCTTTCACTACTGCAGGGATTCATAAATCTCCACTTGATACTTTCACTACTGCAGGGATTCATAAATCTCGACTTGATGCTTTCACTACTGCAGGGATTCATAAATCTCGACTTGATACTTTCACTACTGCAGGGATTCATAAATCTCGACTTGATGCTTTCACTACTGCAGGGATTCATAAATCTCGATTTGATACTTTCACTACTGCAGGGATTCATAAATCTCGACGTGATACTTTCACTACCGCAGGGATTCATAAATCTCGACTTGATGATTTCACTACTGAAGGGATTCATAAATCTCGACTTGATGCTTTCACTACTGCAGGGATTCATAAATCTCGACTTGATACTTTCACTACTGCAGGGATTCATGAATCTCGACTTGATGATTTCACTACTGCAGGGATTCATAAATCTCGATTTGATACTTTCACTACTGCAGGGATTCATAAATCTCGACGTGATACTTTCACTACCGCAGGGATTCATAAATCTCGACTTGATGATTTCACTACTGAAGGGATTCATAAATCTCGACTTGATACTTTCACTACTGAAGGGATTCATAAATCTCGTCTTGATACTTTCACTACTGCATGGATTCATAAATCTCGACATGAAGATTTCACTACTGCAGGGATTCATAAATCTCGCCTTGAAGATTTCACTACTGCAGGGATTCATAAATCTCGTCTTGCTACTTTCACTACTGCAGGGATTCATAAATATCGACATGATACTTTCACTACTGCAGGGATTCATAAATCTCGACGTGATACTTTCACTACTGAAGGGATTCATAAATCTCGTCTTGATACTTTCACTACTGCAGGGATTCATAAATCTCGTCTTGATACTTTCACTACTGAAGGGATTAATAAATCTCGACTTGATGCTTTCACTACTGCAGGAATTCATAAATCTCGACATGATGCTTTCACTACTGCAGGGATTCATAAATCTCGTCTTGATGATTTCACTACTGCAGGGATTCATAAATCTCGACTTGATACTTTCACTACTGCAGGGATTCATAAATCTCGACTTGATGCTTTCACTACTGCAGGGATTCATAAATCTCATCTTGATACTTTAATTACTACAGGGATTCATAAATCTCGACTTGATACTTTCACTACTGCAGGGATTCATAAATCTCGACTTGATACTTTCACTACTGCAGGGATTCATAAATCTCGACTTGATACTTTCACTACTGCAGGGATTCATGAATCTCGTCTTGATACTTTCACTACTGCAGGGATTAATAAATCTCGACTTGATACTTTCACTACTGCAGGGATTCATAAATCTCGACTTGATGCTTTCACTACTGCTGGGATTCATAAATCTCGACTTGATACTTTCACTACTGCAGGGATTCATAAATCTCGTCTTGATGATTTCACTACTGCAGGGATTCATAAATCTCGATTTGATACTTTCACTACTCCAGGGATTCATAAATCTCGTCTTGATGATTTCACTACTGCAGGGATTCATAAATCTCGACTTGATACTTTCACTACTGCAGGGATTCATAAATCTCGACTTGATACTTTCACTACTGAAGGGATTCATAAATCTCGACTTGATACTTTCACTACTCCAGGGATTCATAAATCTCAACTTGATACTTTCACTACTCCAGGGATTCATAAATCTCGACTTGATGCTTTCACTACTGCTGGGATTCATAAATCTCGACTTGATACTTTCACTACTGCTGGGATTCATAAATCTCGACTTGATGCTTTCACTACTGCAGGGATTAATAAATCTCGACATGATACTTTCACTACTGCAGGGATTCATAAATCTCGACTTGATGCTTTCACTACTGCAGGGATTCATAAATCTCGACTTGATACTTTCACTACTGCAGGGATTCATAAATCTCGACTTGATGCTTTCACTACTGCAGGGATTCATAAAATCTCGACTTGATACTTTCACTACTGCAGGGATTCATGAATCTCGACTTGATGATTTCACTACTGCAGGGATTCATAAATCTCGATTTGATACTTTCACTACTGCAGGGATTCATAAATCTCGACGTGATACTTTCACTACCGCAGGGATTCATAAATCTCGACTTGATGATTTCACTACTGAAGGGATTCATAAATCTCGACTTGATGCTTTCACTACTGCAGGGATTCATAAATCTCGACTTGATACTTTCACTACTGCAGGGATTCATAAATCTCGACTTGATACTTTCACTACTGCAGGAATTCATAAATCTCGACATGATGCTTTCACTACTGCAGGGATTCATAAATCTCGTCTTGATGCTTTCACTACTGCAGGAATTCATAAATCTCGACATGATGCTTTCACTACTGCAGGGATTCATAAATCTCGTCTTGATGATTTCACTACTGCAGGGATTCATAAATCTCGACTTGATACTTTCACTACTGCAGGGATTCATAAATCTCGACTTGATGCTTTCACTACTGCAGGGATTCATAAATCTCATCTTGATACTTTCATTACTACAGGGATTCATAAATCTCGACTTGATACTTTCACTACTGCAGGGATTCATAAATCTCGACTTGATACTTTCACTACTGCAGGGATTCATAAATCTCGACTTGATGCTTTCACTACTGCAGGGATTCATAAATCTCGACATGATGCTTTCACTACTGCAGGGATTCATAAATCTCGACTTGATACTTTCACTACTGCAGGGATTCATAAATCTCGTCTTGATACTTTCACTACTGCAGGGATTAATAAATCTCGACTTGATACTTTCACTACTGCAGGGATTCATAAATCTCGACTTGATACTTTCACTACTCCAGGGATTCATAAATCTCGACTTGATGCTTTCACTACTGCTGGGATTCATAAATCTCGACTTGATACTTTCACTACTGCAGGGATTCATAAATCTCGTCTTGATGATTTCACTACTGCAGGGATTCATAAATCTCGACTTGATACTTTCACTACTCCAGGGATTCATAAATCTCGTCTTGATGATTTCACTACTGCAGGGATTCATAAATCTCGACTTGATACTTTCACTACTGCAGGGATTCATAAATCTCGACTTGATGCTTTCACTACTGCAGGGATTCATAAATCTCATCTTGATACTTTCATTACTACAGGGATTCATAAATCTCGACTTGATACTTTCACTACTGCAGGGATTCATAAATCTAGACTTGATACTTTCACTACTGCAGGGATTCATAAATCTCGACTTGATGCTTTCACTACTGCAGGGATTCATAAATCTCGACATGATGCTTTCACTACTGCAGGGATTCATAAATCTCGACTTGATACTTTCACTACTGCAGGGATTCATAAATCTCGACTTGATACTTTCACTACTGCTGGGATTCATAAATCTCGACTTGATGCTTTCACTACTGCAGGGATTAATAAATCTCGACATGATGCTTTCACTACTGCAGGGATTCATAAATCTCGTCTTGATACTTTCACTACTGCAGGGATTCATAAATCTCGACTTCATACTTTCACTACTCCAGGGATTCATAAATCTCGACTTGATGCTTTCACTACTGCTGGGATTCATAAATCTCGACTTGATACTTTCACTACTGTAGGGATTCATAAATCCCAACTTGATACTTTCACTACTCCAGGGATTCATAAATCTCGACTTGATGCTTTCACTACTGCTGGGATTCATAAATCTCGACTTGATGCTTTCACTACTGCAGGGATTAATAAA
>NW_022638616.1:0-21215 GCF_010993605.1 Petromyzon marinus
TCACTCACTCACCTGTACACTCACTCACGCGTACACTCACTCACTCACCCGTACACTCACTCACTCACTCACCCGTACACTCACTCGCTCACCCGTACACTCACTCACTCACCCGTACACTCCCTCACTCACCCGTACACTCACTCATTCACTCGTACACTCACTCACTCACCCGTACACTCACTCACTCACCCGTACACTCACTCACTCACTCACTTGTGCACTCACTCACTCACCTGTACACTCACTCACTCACCCGTACACTCTCTCACTCACCCATACACTCACTCACTCACCTGTACACTCACTTGCTTACCCGTACACTCACTCACTCACCCGTACACTCACTCACTCACCTGTACACTCCTCACTCACCCGTACACTCACTCACTCACCTGTCTACTCACTTACTCACCTGTACACTCACTCACTCACCTGTACACTCACTCACACTACACTCGCTCACCCGTACACTCACTCACTCGCTCACCCGTACACTCACTCACTCACCCGGACACTCACTCACTCACTCACCCGTACACTCACTCACCCGTACACTCACTCACCTGTACACTCACTCACTCACCCGTACACTCACTCACTCACCCGTACACTCACTCACCCGTACACTCACTCACCTGTACACTCACTCACTCACCCGTACACTCACTCACCCATACACTCACTCACCTGTACACTCACTCACCCGTACACTCACTCACCCGTACACTCACCTGTACACTCACTCACTCACCCGTACACTCACTCACTCGTACACTCACTCACTCGTACACTCACTCACTCACTCACCCGTACACTCACTCACTCATCCGTACACTCACTCACCCGTACACTCACTCACTCACTTATGCACTCACTCACTCACCTGTACACTCACTCACTCACCCGTACACTTACTCACCCGTACACTCACTCACCCGTACACTCACTCACTCACTTGTGCACTCACTCACTCACTCACCTGTACACTCACTCACCCGTACACTCACTCACCCACCCGTACACTCACTCACCCATACACTCACTCACTTACCTGTACACTCACTCACTCGCTCACCCGTACACTCACTCACTCACCCGTACACTCACTCACTTGTGCACTCACTCACTCACCTGTACACTCACTCATTCACCCGTACACTCACTCACTCACTCACCCATACACTCACTCACTCACCTGTACACTCACTTGCTTACCCGTACACTCACTCACTCACCCGTACACTCACTCACTCACCTGTACACTCCTCACTCACCCGTACACTCACTCACTCACCTGTCTACTCACTTACTCACCTGTACACTCACTCACTCACTCACCTGTACACTCACTCACACTACACTCGCTCACCCGTACACTCACTCACTCGCTCACCCGTACACTCACTCACTCACTCACCCGGACACTCACTCACTCACTCACCCGTACACTCACTCACCCGTACACTCACTCACTCACTCACCCATACACTCACTCACCTGTACACTCACTCACTCACCCGTACACTCACTCACTCACCCGTACACTCACTCACCCGTACACTCACTCACCCGTACACTCACTCACCTGTACACTCACTCACTCACCCGTACACTCACTCACCCGTACACTCACTCACTCGTACACTCACTCACTCGTACACTCACTCACCCGTACACTCACTCACTCACCCGTACACTCACTCACTCACCCGTACACTCACTCACTCACTCACTTGTGCACTCACTCACTCACCTGTACACTCACTCACTCACTCACCCGTACACTTACTCACCCATACACTCACTCACTTACCTGTACACTCACTCACTCGCTCACCCGTACACTCACTCACTCACCTGTACACTCACTCACCCGTACACTCACTCACTCACTCACCCGTACACTCACTCACTCACTTGTGCACTCACTCACTCACTCACCTGTACACTCACTCACCCGTACACTCACTCACCCACCCGTACACTCACTCACCCATACACTCACTCACTTACCTGTACACTCACTCACTCGCTCACCCGTACACTCACTCACTCACTCACCTGTACACTCACTCACGCGTACACTCACTCACTCACCCGTACACTCACTCACTCACCCGTACACTCACTCACCCGTACACTCCCTCACTCACCCGTACACTCACTCATTCACTCGTACACTCACTCACCCGTACACTCACTCACTCACCCGTACACTCACTCACTCACTTGTGCACTCACTCAGTCACCT
Source organism: Petromyzon marinus (assembly GCF_010993605.1). Lineage (NCBI taxonomy): Eukaryota > Metazoa > Chordata > Hyperoartia > Petromyzontiformes > Petromyzontidae > Petromyzon > Petromyzon marinus. Next base: position 2,255 of record NW_022638616.1, read on the forward strand.
GTACACTCACTCACTCACCCGTACACTCACTCACTCACCCATACACTCACTCACTCACCTGTACACTCACTTGCTTACCCGTACACTCACTCACTCACCCGTACACTCCCTCATTCACCTGTACACTCCTCACTCACCCGTACACTCACTCACTCACCTGTCTACTCACTTACTCACCTGTACACTCACTCACTCACTCACCTGTACACTCACTCACACTACACACTCGCTCACCCGTACACTCACTCACTCGCTCACCCGTACACTCACTCACTCACCCGGACACTCACTCACTCACTCACCCGTACACTCACTCACCCGTACACTCACTCACTCACTCACCCGTACACTCACTCACCTGTACACTCACTCACTCACCCGTACACTCACTCACTCACCGGTACACTCACTCACCCGTACACTCACTCACTCACCTGTACACTCACTCACTCACTCACCCGTACACTCACTCACCCGTACACTCACTCACCTGTACACTCACTCACCCGTACACTCACTCACCCGTACACTCACTCACTCACCTGTACACTCACTCACTCACCCGTACACTCACTCACCCGTACACTCACTCACTCGTACACTCACTCACTCGTACACTCACTCACTCACTCACCCGTACACTCACTCACTCACTCACCCGTACACTCACTCACTCACTTGTGCACTCACTCACTCACCTGTACACTCACTCACTCACCCGTACACTTACTCACCCATACACTCACTCACTTACCTGTACACTCACTCACTCGCTCACCCGTACACTCACTCACTCACCTGTACACTCACTCACCCGTACACTCACTCACTCACCCGTACACTCACTCACTCACTTGTGCACTCACTCACTCACTCACCTGTACACTCACTCACCCGTACACTCACTCACCCACCCGTACACTCACTCACCCATACACTCACTCACTTACCTGTACACTCACTCACTCGCTCACCCGTACACTCACTCACTCACCCGTACACTCACTCACTCACTCACTTGTGCACTCACTCACTCACCTGTACACTCACTCACTCACTCACCCGTACACTCACTCACTCACTCACCCATACACTCACTCACTCACCTGTACACTCACTTGCTTACCCGTACACTCACTCACTCACCCGTACACTCACTCACTCACCTGTACACTCCTCACTCACCCGTATACTCACTCACTCACCTGTCTACTCACTTACTCACCTGTACACTCACTCACTCACCTGTACACTCACTCACACTACACTCGCTCACCCGTACACTCACTCACTCGCTCACCCGTACACTCACTCACTCACTCACCCGGACACTCACTCACCCGTACACTCACTCACCTGTACACTCACTCACTCACTCACCCGTACACTCACTCACCTGTACACTCACTCACTCACTCACCCGTACACTCACTCACTCACCCGTACACTCACCCGTACACTCACTCACTCACCTGTACACTCACTCACTCACTCACCCGTACACTCACTCACCCGTACACTCACTCACCCGTACACTCACTCACCTGTACACTCACTCACCCGTACACTCACTCACCTGTACACTCACTCACTCACCTGTACACTCACTCACTCACCCGTACACTCACTCACCCGTACACTCACTCACTCGTACACTCACTTACTCGTACACTCACTCACTCACTCACCCGTACACTCACTCACTCACCCGTACACTCACTCACTCACCCGTACACTCACTCACTCACTTGTGCACTCACTCACTCACCTGTACACTCACTCACTCACCCGTACACTTACTCACCCATACACTCACTCACTTACCTGTACACTCACTCACTCGCTCACCCGTACACTCACTCACTCACCTGTACACTCACTCACCCGTACACTCACTCACTCACCCGTACACTCACTCACTCACTTGTGCACTCACTCACTCACTCACCTGTACACTCACTCACCCGTACACTCACTCACCCACCCGTACACTCACTCACCCATACACTCACTCACTTACCTGTACACTCACTCACTCGCTCACCCGTACACTCACTCACTCACCTGTACACTCACTCACGCGTACACTCACTCACCCGTACACTCACTCATTCACTCGTACACTCACTCACTCACCCGTACACTCACTCACTCACCCGTACACTCACTCACTTGTGCACTCACTCACTCACTCACCTGTACACTCACTCACCCGTACACTCACTCACTCACCCATACACTCACTCACTCACCCATACACTCACTCACTCACCTGTACACTCACTTGCTTACCCGTACACTCACTCACTCACCCGTACACTCACTCACTCACTTGTACACTCCTCACTCACCCGTACACTCACTCACCTGTCTACTCACTTACTCACCTGTACACTCACTCACTCACCTGTACACTCACTCACACTACACTCGCTCACCCGTACACTCACTCACTCGCTCACCCGTACACTCACTCACTCACCCGGACACTCACTCACTCACCCGTACACTCACTCACCCGTACACTCACTCACTCACTCACCCGTACACTCACTCACCTGTACACTCACTCACTCACCTGTACACTCACTCACTCACCCGTACACTCACTCACTCACCCGTACACTCACTCACCCGTACACTCACTCACTCACCTGTACACTCACTCACGTGTACACTCACTCACCCGTACACTCACTCACTCACCTGTACACTCACTCACTCACTCACCCATACACTCCCTCACTCACCCGTACACTCACTCACTCACTCACTTGTGCACTCACTCACTCACCTTTACACTCACTCACACATAGACTCACTCGCCTGTACACTCACTCACCTGTACACTCACTCACCTGTACACTCACTCACCTGTACACTCACTCACCTGTACACTCACTCACTCGCCTGTACGCTCACTCGCCTGTACGCTCACTCGCCTGTACACTCACTCGCCTGTACACTCACTCGCCTGTACACTCACTCACTCGCCTGTACACTCTCACCTCTTCACTCACTCACTCACCTGTACACTCACTCACTCACTCACGTGTACACTCACTCACCCGTACACTCACTCACTCACCTGTACACTCACTCACTCACTCACCCATACACTCCCTCACTCACCCGTACACTCACTCACTCACTCACTTGTGCACTCACTCACTCACTCACCTTTACACTCACTCACACATAGACTCACTCGCCTGTACACTCACTCACCTGTACACTCACTCACCTGTACACTCACTCACTCACCTGTACACTCACTCACCTGTACACTCACTCACCTGTACACTCACTCACCTGTACACTCACTCACTCACCTGTACGCTCACTCGCCTGTACGCTCACTCGCCTGTACACTCACTCGCCTGTACACTCACTCACTGGCCTGTACACTCACTCACCTCTTCACTCACTCACTCACCTGTACACTCACTCACTCGCCTGTACACTCACCCGTACACTCACTCACTCACTCAGCTGTACACTCACTCACTCACCTGTACACTCACTCACTTGCCTGTACACTCACCCGTACACTCACTCACCCTGGATCAATGGCTACACAGTGGGGGATCTTTGTCTTTGTTCCTTTTGTGTGTTCCAGGAAATGTCGTCGATGGTGAGTTCGTACGCAGCGCAAGGACACGGAGTGACCCTGAGTTTCAGACTCATTCCCAAGCTGAGGTATGTGAGAACAAGCAAAGACAAAGATTCCCTATGTAGCCTTGACAGACTAATAATAATAATAGGGGTTTTCACTTTTTTTCTGGCAACAAAACTGAAACCTTTTTACTAGGATTCATGATTACTGCATTAACCACAATACCTGCAGTCAAAATGCAAACAAAAAAACATACTATGATAATATATGCATTGTCCTTGAACCTGATTGGTCCACACCAAGGGACGGCTTTCTTTTGAGCCTCGACCCAATTGGTGCTCGACCAGATGACGCCAAAAGGCGTCACACAGCTCAAAGACAATGCCGCTATCAAAGTAATGAGGGCTCGGGGTGAGCATCTACATCAGTAGACCTTTGCCAGTACCAAAATGTAATAATAGGGTTTGTCCCCTTTTTTTCTGGCAACAAAACTGAAACCTTTTAACAAGGATTCAAGTTACTGCATTAACCATAATACCTGCAGTCATCTGGTCGAGCACCAATTGGGTCGAGGCTCAAAAGAAAGCCGTCCCTTGGTGTGGACCAATCAGTTTCAAGGACAATGCATATATTATCATAGTAGGTTTTTTTGTTTGCATTTTGACTGCAGGTATTGTGGTTAATGCAGTAATCATGAATCCTTGTAAAAAGGTTTCAGTTTTGTTGCCAGAAAAAAGGGGGAAAACCCTATTGTTATGTTTTGGTACTGGCAAAAGGAGGTCTAATGATGATGATGCTCACCCCGAGCCCTCATTACTTTGCTAGTGGCATTGTCTTTGAGCTGTGTGACGCCTTTTGGCGTCATCTGGTCGAGCACCAATTGGGTCGAAGCTCAAAAGAAAGCCGTCCCTTGGTGTGGACCAATCAGTTTCAGGGACAATGCATCAAATATCATAGTGTAGTGGAGTAGATAATGCGCATAGGAATTGGCCATGTACAGTACATACAGACAGACAAGGAGAACGGGTCACACGAGGTCGAACAGGTGGTCGAGTCGCGAGTGCCGTAAACAAACCCAAGTAATTAAGGGAGTCGTGGCACGAGGGCTGTGATTGGTCTAGAGGCTGTTAGCGTTAAGTGGTGGCGTCGGAATGTCTGATGAGGGGGACAGGTGCGGGCTGGCGGGAAACGGCCAGCGAGCCACGTGGCAATTAATTAAGGCTAATGCGAGAGGGGATAAAACGCGAGGTGGTTTGAACGGAGGGGAGTTGCTGTTGGTGGTTGCTGTTGGAGAGTTGCTGCTGGGAAGTTGTTGCTGGGCAGTTGTTGGCGAGAGGTGAAGAGATACGGAGAAGACAGCTGGAAATAAGAATAGGTTTTACCCTTTTAACTGGCACAAAAACTGACACCTTTATTCAAGGCATCATGTTTGCAATGACCACAACACAAGCAGTCAAAATGCAAACCAAAAAGACAACTCTGATAATAATATGCACTGTCCTTGAATTTGATTGGTCCACACCCGAGACAGCATTTCTTAGAGCCTAGTCTCCATTGGTGTTGGACCAGAAGACGCCAAAAGGCGTACAACTCAAAAACAGCTTTTTGGCGTCTTCTGGTCCAACACCAATGGAGACTAGGCTCTAAGAAAAGCTGTCTCGGGTGTGGACCAATCAAATTCAAGGACAGTGCATATTATTATCAGAGTTGTCTCTTTTTTGTTTGCATTTTGACTGCTTGTGTTGTGGTCATTGCAAACATGATGCCTTGAATAAAGGTGTCAGTTTTTGTGCCAGTTAAAAGGGTAAAACCTATTCCTATATCTTGTTTCTGGCAAAGGAGGTCTCATAATGTTACAGCTGGAAATATTAGGGAATAGATAGAGAGCCGGACCCCAAAGACAGTAAATAGCGATAGGGAGAGTCCGCGTTAGCGGAGATAGAGAGAGTCACTGTGTGTGAATAGATGGAAGTCACTGTGTGTGAAGAGATAGCGGCGATACTTTGTGTGAGGAGATAGAAGACGAACCACTGTGTGTGGAAGGGAAGACACTGTGTGGGAAGAGATAGAGTCGCTGTGTGTGAATAGATAGAGTCACTGTGTGTGAATAGACAGACAGGACACTGTGTGTGAAGAGATAGGCGAAGAACCACTGTGTGTGGAAGGGGATGCACGGACGATGCTGAAGTAAATCGGAGTGTCCAAGTTGGCGGAGCACGGAGAGAATTACTGTGTGTATGGAACGATGGAATAAAAGTGACGGCGGAAAAAGAGACGGTTGTCGTCCGAGTGAATTCACGGCACTACAATAGTATGTTTTTTGTTTGCATTTTGACTGCAGGTATTGTGGTTAATGTAGTAACATGAATCCTCGTAAAAAGGTTTCAGTTATGTTGCCAGAAAAAAGGGGAAAAACCCTATTATTACATTTTGGTACTGGCAAAGGAGGTCTAATGATGTAGATCCTTGACAGACTGTTGGGGCAAGTGCTGTTAGCGAGTAGCACATAGGAAGGCCGATACGGCACACCAGTGTTGATGTTTACGACACACCGCCACTCCTAGGTACTCATTTTAGGCTGAGTCGACCTAGGGGATAAGGTCCAGGACCGGTTCAGATAATCGTCACTGGTGTTGGTGGCTGTGAGCGGGAATCAAAGTTGTGTCGCCGGGTTTCTGGTAGTGCAACGCGCTCCACTGGACACACACAGACATGCACACACACACACGGAGACACGCACAGATACACACACAACAACAACAACCACCATTCCCACTAAGTGGCGGTGACGTCACCACGGCGCTTGTGCCAGGCGATGTGCACGTTGAGGCCACGTAAAGTTTCGAACGCCCGCTGGCTTGAGGTGACGGGGCAGACCCAGCAGGTGCCACGGGTCGACTGACTGTGCCAGCTTGCTGTGTTTCAGCCGCCCGGCACTCAGCTCCAAATCCTCTTGTACCACCACATCACTCCATCTCTTCTCTAGCCCGTGCTGCGCCCGTTTAGCCCCCCTCTATCTGGCGGAACAAAAGCTGTTTAAGCATGTGGTGGCTGGGCATGTGGGCTACATGACCCAGCCAACGCAGCCTTGCCTGCCGGAGCAGCTCACCGATGGAACCTTGCCCAGATCTTTCAAGGATTTGTGGGCTCCTCACACAATCCAGCCTCGTTAAACCCAGGCAGGCCAGCCTAAACATTTCTAACAGTCGATGTTCCATTAGGGGGGGTCCACGTTTCGCAAGCGTAGAGAAGGGAGGGCATGACTGTGGTTGAGAAGACCTGAAGCTTCGCGTGGAGTGACAGACCAGGTAGCTTCCACACAGCGTTACGCAACCGATGAAAAGATTCCGCTCGACTGATTCGGAGTAAGACCTCTGCTGTTAAACCGGAGCCAGTCATGAGCACACTGCCCAGGTTTGGGAAACTCTCCACGCTCTCCACAACTGCCCCATCACCAATTGGGAGTTGTGGGGGTGGAGTGTCCCGTGGTACAAAATACCCAGGCAGGTACTTAGTTTTGGTGGGGCTGATGGTAAGGCCCCACCTCTTAGTGGCAAGCTCCAGGTTCAGCAGCATCGCCTCTAACTCCTCTGAGTGAACAGCAATTACCAGATTATCAGCATACATAACATGGTTCACCAATAGGGAGCAATGCCTTGACCGCACTCGGGCATCGATCAGCCTCCCATTTTATCTGTACCAGATGGAAATTCCTCCTATACAGCCATGGAAAGCTTCACGAACTATGTGGTTGAAATAGATGATACTTAATTTGGGAGCCAGAGGACATCCCTGTCGCACCCTAAGATGAACATGGAATGGCTCTGACTCCCGGCCACGTAGTTTTACCCGGGCCCGCTCGCCATCATGAAGGTCCTTAATTATTGTGAGCAGAGAGTCAGGGACGAAAGCACAAAGAACAACCCAAAGCCCAGGCCTACTGTTAGTATCATTGGCCTTGATCAGGTCAATAAAGCAGAGATGTAGGTCTTGTTGGAATTCCCTACACCTCTGCTGTAGCAGACGGACAGAAAATATGGCATCTGTGCAGGACCGCCCTTTCCTGAAACCGCATTGGTGCTCCGCAAGCCTCTCCTCAGCGTGCCTGGCAAGGCGATGTTGAATAACTCTTGACAGGAATTTTTCTGGCACACTGAGGAGTGAGATGCCCCTGTAGTTGTTAAAGAGGGGTACCACCCGATTGTTATTATGATGTCATGTAGGACAGTCTGCGCAGAAACGCCACCCTCCCTCAGCATTTCGCCTGGGAGATCATCTCTACCTGGTGCTTTTTCTGGCATCAGACTGGATCGCCTTCTATACTTCCTAAAGAGATGGCACCTCAGCCAGCCACTCACAGGGGGCGACTACTTCAATATTTGACGCACTGCAGCCTCAGCAGGGTCATTTCCACTTTGCTCAAATGATGTTTTCCAGGCTGAGGGATTTCCCCTCCCCCAAAACCTCAGAAATGCTCAGAAAATTTGCAAACCTGTTCCTGGGGGTAGGAAATTAGATCACCGTTCTTTCCCCTAATAGTGGTGATAGGTGTGGCGCTTCAAGTTATTGTTTTGATGGAGTTACAGAGTGATTTGTGATCACGAGCTACTGAGGCAGACTCCATCTCCTCAGGAACCGCGACCACCTCCCATCCTTCCAGCGCCTCACGGCTCTCCGAACCTCCAAGCGAAGGCTGCAGTAAGCCACATTCTCTCACGTGGGATGCTGTAGACGGTGAGAGTGGTTCTGTGGCTTTTCCTCAGCCAGCCTGAACACCTCCTCTGTCAGCCATGGGTCTCTGAGGAGGTCTGGACTGCGTACCCATAGCAGCCATTGCAGCTGCATGAGCCACAGTCCTAAACCTCGCCCATTTCCCCTGGGCATCAGGAGGAGCGGGGGGGACGTTGTAACGGCGTGCGTGTTCCGCGTTATAACGGTGTGCTCTTTCCGCGTTATAGGAGTGTGCGTGCTGTCACGTTGGGCGCGTTACACATTATAACGGTGCGGGTGTTCCGCGTTATAACAGCAGCACGTTCCTCGTCGTGCCAAAAGTGTCTCCTAATGGAAGAACGGCGCGATATCGTGAAGACGCATTGGGAACACACATGCCTCACACCTAGAAGCCAACCGTGCTCATTGGAGGTGCGGTTATTATTATTATCATTACTACATGGTGGGGGGTTATCTGTATTTGTTCCTTACAGAGAGATTCTGCAGCAGATTCTACCACTGGACTCTCACACCCAGGCCTCCGGTCGTCTCTTTGTATCAGTGACTCGACTTCCTGATGGACAGAACCGCATCATATCGGACTTTAGCACGAGAGAGGAGCTCATACAGGTACATAAGTGTGTACCTGTGTGCTGGAACCTCTTTCGCACCACCGTACACAGCCAACCGTACTAATCGGAGGTGCAGGATGATGATGGTGATGTACGTATGTTGGAACTTCTTTTGCACCATCATACATAGCCAACCGTACTAATCGGCGGTGCAGGATGATGATGGTGATGTACGTATGTTGGAACTTCTTTCGCACCATACGTACCCAACCGTGCTTATCAGAGGTGCAGGGGGGAAGGACAACAAACTAAACACAAATAGCGGTTTTTAAGAAATTCGTTTTCAATCTAGAAAATGTAAAAGTGCGTAGTGTAGCTCCAGTGGCTTCCTAATATCGGAAGGAAGAGCATTCCAGAAGGCCGCAGTAGCGCATCCGAAAGCGCCACACCATGTATTCTGGTTCAGCTATGATAAGCAAACATCATCATCATGACCATCAGCTGCAGCAACTACTATAAAAACTATGATTTTATTTGTTTTATTCTACCAGGTGTAAGGCCCACTGAGCTACTGTATGTAGCTCATGTTCAGAACCTACCTGGCCATAACTGATAGCCCAACGAAAATGGCTTTTCATCATCACGTGGAAATGCATAGCAGCCAAACACTCGAAACTTAAATGCGTGACATCGATTTTAAATGTGGAGGGAAAAACCGGAGGACCCGGAGAAAAATCCACGCAACCACATGTCAACTCCAAATATACAGCAAGCATCAAGGTCGGGATTTAACCATGCCCTCCTGCATACCAGGCGAGGAAGTTAACATTTCCTAGCCACCGTGATGATGATGAGAGAGAGAGAGACACGCAAACTCCCAATATACAACAGGCGTCAGGGCCGGGATGGAACCCACCACCTCCTCCATACCAGGCGAGGTAGTTAACATCCCCTAGCCACTACTTTATAAAACAAGTTGATTTTTGTTTTGCACAAGTACGTAAATTCCTAATGAGGCCCAGTGTGGCTAGGCTAGGCTAGGCCCCACTGGTGAAAAAGAAAAATAGATAAAACAACTTATATCCGCACTTTTTCTTTGCTAGCTTAAGGTGTACAAAATGCACATTGCCGATTTGCGTATATTGTCAATTTAAAGTTCATTTGTCACGCTCGTTAAATGCTCGCCTATCACCACTGCATCTGCATCTGCCCTCCTCCTCCTCCAGGTTCTGCTGGCAAGCTGCCTCTTTCCGTTTTATTCTGGAATCTCTGGGATATGCTACAGAGGAGAGGTAAATGTGATTTCGTTTCTTCCTCGCCCTCTCCCTTGCCCACCGAACACCCCCGAGACATATTGCCGCTGTGATTTTCCACTCAAGACAGTCCAAACATATTAATTGCTAGCTTGGAAAAAAACGGCCACCTGCTCTTTAAAAGTCTTTCTTAAAAAAAAAACAGATTCACCTGCGTGCCTTTAAAAGACACGTTTGAAATGTGTTTAAACTCTGGACGGATCGTCAGGACATGGCCCTTAAATAATAAAATAATAATCTTACCAGATCAAATCAATCAAGTCTTTATTTCTAGAGCACTATTTCGGGCAAAGGATGCCATTCAACGTGCTGTACAGATAAAAAAACATTGTTAATAGACTAAATCACAAGAAGAATAAAAGCAAATTCCATACAAAACTAAATTACATTATAATGAATTACTTTCGAATGCATATATATATAAAAATAACACTATAAAAGTTTAAAGCAAGTAACAAAAACAGGTGAGTTTTTAGATTTAACGTCATACTGCTTAATGATTGTGACAATGATTTTGCTGGAGAGCTATGGAAAGAAGTGGGTTCGGAGTAACACGCATAGTTTGAGGAATTAAAATAATAAGAGCGGGGAACAGAGGGTCACTGACTTTGGCGTCAAAGCAAAATAAATCGAGTGGGAATGGGAAATGGGCAGGATGCGTCGCGGTGGCGAGATGTTACCCACCTCGCCTGCTCTACAAGGAGGTGGTGGGTTTTGTTATTGATTGTTGTTTTAACCTGCTGACCTGCCCCTGCTGGACGGCTGTGAAAGAGAGCTTCATAGCGCGTCGGATTCCTCCAGTATAAATAAAGATTCTGATTCGGAAAATTACATGTAATTAACGAAAATGAAGCTAGTTTAATTTTACCAGGTAACAGCCACTGAGCTATGTGGCTCTTTTTCAGAAGTGACCTGGCCACAAATGATAGCTAAACAAAGCGGCTTATCTCGTGGAAATTGATAATCACAGCCAAATAATCAAAACACACGTTTCTAGTAAATATGGAGGGGAAAAAGCCGAAGGATCTGGAGAAAATCCACGTGGCCATGGCGAGAGAGACACCGCAAACTCCAAATGTACAACAGGCATCGTCAGGGCCATAGATCAAACCCCAGACCTCCTACATACCAGGCGAGGGAGATAACATCTCACGACCCGTTTCTTCCAACCACTGCTGTTGCCGTCACCTTCCCAGATGTACTGCGACGGAGGGTTCACCGACAATCAACCCTTCCCCAAGCTGGCCCAGTCCTGCGGAGTCTCCGCCTCGCAAGGCCTCATCAGCGTGTCGCCCTTCGAGGGCACGCAGGCCATCTGTCCGCGCGGCATCTGCCCGACAAACGGGCGCATTCTGCGGTACGCCGGCCTCGATTTCAAGGTGAATATCAGTCACGAGTTATAACTCGTCCGTATCTGTATGGGACCTGTTGTTTTTTCTAAGTATCAAAATGATGGGAACAATAATAATAATAAGATCTTAAGATCTGTTTTATTGCCAGAAAGGGTGAAGCCTATTCTTATACTCATCCACGTTTGTTTTTGGGCTACCACGTAAGGTTAGGGGTGCCGCATGTGGCGAGATGTTAACTACCTCGCCTGGTATACAGGAGGTCGTGGGTTTGATCCCGATCCCGACCCTGACGACACCTGTTGTATATTTGGAGTCTGCGTGTTTCTCTCTCTCCCCGTGGTCGCGTTGATTTGTCTCCGGGCCCTCAGTTTTTTTTCCCCTCCAGATTTAGAATCGACGCTACACCTTTAGAGTTATCCGGCTGCTGCTAGACATTTCCACGTCATGACGACGATAAGCCGCCCACTTAATTTAGCTATCATGTGTGATAGTAAGGGTCGCTTCTGAAAAGGCCCTCAGTGTGGGCCTTTCCTGGTAAAATGAAAAAAAAATAATAGTTACAATGGATATCCATTACCAGTTGCGTTTGAAAATGTGTCGCGTGATGAAAACGAGTTGCTACAAATCGTCGGGCAGATCGCTAGAGAGCAAGAGTCTGCCTATACTGTGAGCAACTGGTTGCAGAGACGTCCGTGTACTTCAGTTGCACACAACCGATTGCGGGAACTGATCGCTCAGGTGGTGGTCCGATTGAATCTTGCATTGTTTGATTTTTTGTTGCTGCGTGACTGCGAATACAGATGGGAATGGCCAACCTGCAGCGCCTTTGGTACGCGCTCTTTCCCCCGTCGTGCGAGAAGCTGGAGCTCTACTTCGAGGATGGCTATAGAGACGCGATGGACTTTCTGGAGCAGATCAAGGCTCACTGACACAACGGCTTCACCGTGTTAGTGTGCAGCGATATAATAAATGTAGATATAGTACATTTTTGTTAATATGCTAATTGTTTTTTTACCCTATTATCTGGCAATAAAACTGACACCTTTTTTTTTTACAAAGAGTCATGTTTGCATTGACCACAATACCTGCGGTCGGAATGCAAACAAAACACATAACTCTGATAATGTATGCACTGTCCTCTAAGGAAAGCTGTCTCGGGTGTGGACCAATCAATTTTTTAAACCTATCTACGTGAAATTTTTATATTATTGTGTTATTTTATTTTATCAATTTATTATTTTATTCTCATTCTACGTGACTTTACCGAAAGACCCAAAGAATATGAATACCTGCAGTCACGAAAGCTTTAAGTCAAGATTTATATGACTACATTAACCCCCCCCCCCCTCTGGTCTTCGCATCTGATTGGCTCACAAGTAATGACATCACATGAATCCCCTCTCTTTTTAAGATTGAACTAGGAAGAGGATTTCTCCACAATTCTCTGGCTGTCACCTGATGAGGCTGCTTGTCGTTACTGGTGAAATGTCGTACTCAAATTGCAAAAGTTCTGGGTTTACTCTCCAACACACCGGTGTGCTGTACTAATAACGAATTGCCATGTTTTTTAAAGTGACAAACCTTACTAATTGGCTGTGTCGAGTGGTGGCGGGTTTAGCGGCATTTATATTTGCACGTTATAACCCAAAATAACCTTTTACAAATAATATAGGTTGCGAAGGCCGACGTGTCAAACTGTGGTTGGTTGTTTAAATTAACCACACGTGCACTTTTAGTCTCCCCTTTGCCTTGTTGCGTCATTGCATGACACAGTGACATCGCGGATGTCACTGTGTAGTGCCGGGCCTAGAGAGGCACGGCGTGCGGTGTATTGACATCGCGGGCATCACTAGAATGTGGGTGCAGTACCGGCCCTAGAGGGGCTCGGTGAGAACGTTGATCGATAGCGCTGGATGGCACCACGCTTGGCGTGCAGTGCCGACCCCTACAGGATAGGGTGTGAGAGTGCCGCCATGGGAATGGGGTTACTGTAGGCCGTGGCACACTGGTTGACCCCAGAGGACACTTGACCGGTTGAGTCTACACAGGGACCCCAAGTGGGGGCTAGCGGTGGTCACGTGTCAGGGTCGAGATCCTGCTGGAGGATTCTAGAAGAAGGTCGTGGCCAAGGCCGGAGCCAGTCACTCCACAGAGGATATAAGCCGGGTCCCCCAGAGGGACTGGCTGCTGTTGTTCATCTTGAAGAAATCTACGTTCTACGTCCTACAGAGTCTCCAACACGTGGAGCTGGACCCAACCTGTGGTCCCGTCCATTGTAGCTAGTTACTGTGTAATTAGTGCAGTTAGCCTGGTGGTCACCAGTTCCATTTCCATTTATTTGGTATAGCCCTGTGAGCCATTCGGCTCTTGAATCAGGTGCAATCGCAACAAACAAAAAACAAAAACACGAACAAGAAAACATCTTAAAGTGACTGTGTGACTGTGCAAACAGAAAATCCAGGAAAAAAACATCAAAATATTCCTGAAAAAGCACCGTACACCAACGCTGTGTGCAAAAATCGCAGTGGGATGCAAGTCAAACAACAACAACCACAAGACAACTTAGATTAAGGCCATCAGTCTAACTCCGTACTACAACAAACAAAAACATGGCCAAACCAAAAAAACGTTTTCGAAATCACCAAAATAAAGCCATAAATGCAATGTAACAGTGATCATAGGGACCACCATAGGTTGTTCTTCTGTTAAGGGGCAGTTACCCCGTGTGTTGGTATCAATAAATGTGTTGCCTCCAAAGAGACCGTCTGTGACTCAGTTGAACTCACTACACATTTACTCAATTTACTCATGGTGACAAGACAAGATAACCAAAATGTATGTATGTTCAACGTCTTTTACACGACCATACATAGCCATACACGGAGGAAGGACAACAAACTAAACACAATAAAACTGTTTTAAAAACACGAGTTTGTCAATCTGGATGATTATTTAAAGGTGCATAGCTCCCAGTGGCTTCCTAATATCGGAAGGAAGCGCAGTTCCAGACGGCCGCAGAAGCGCATCCGAAAGTGCCGCGCCACGTGGTGACCATCTCTGTTCGAGGGCTTAGCCAAAAGCTGCCACTGCAAGGATGACCTTAGTTCGCGTGGTGATGGTGGCTTATGTTCCTTGACGAGATCAGCGAGGTAAGTGGTTCAATGCAGTTCTTCAGGAACTGGTGGATTTGCAAAATTCTTCAAGCCGAGGGATTTTTCTTGTCATTGCAATTGGTTTATCTCGCCATTTACAGATTCGAATTATGACCTTGCCGCCATTCCGTCAGCATTCTCATCCGTCAGCCATTTTTCTCTGTGGCCACACAACTTCCTGTGGCCACAAAATTTCCTGCTTGTACTGATGAAGGGCCATTGCCGAAAACATCGCCTTTTAAAATGTATTTCCTTTTAAGTCCATGCATTTTTATTGACAAATGTGTTGAGTTTTTCCGTTGTTAATTATGCACCATTGCGCCACAATAGCGAGATGTTAACTACTTTGCCTGGTACACAGGGGGTCGTGGGTTTAATCCTGATCCTGAGGCCTGCTGTATATTGGGAGTTTGCATGTTTGTCTCTCCTCGTGGTCGCGTGGATTCTTCTCCGGGTCCTCTGTGTTTTCCATCCACATTTAGAGAGACATGCGTTTAGTTTTAGAGTTATTTGGCTGCTATACATTTCCATGTGATAAGCTATCATTTGTGATAGCAAGGTCGCTTCTGAAAAAGAGCTATCTAGCTCAGTGGGCCTTGCCTGGTAAAATAAAAAAAATAGTTAATCGTTTTTATAGTATCTTTGAGTTTTGGCTTATAAAGTATACCGATTAAATGTACCATTAACCTTCTTTCCTCAAAGATGAAACGATCGGTCCAGATATGCTTGGACACATTTTTTTCAGTATGCAGTTGTTTAATGATTTTTGAGGCTCATAAGTGTCTGTGGTGTTGATTTGTGTAATTTATGGGTGTGCATTTCATGGAAACTTACAGTTTCACGTGGAGCGCTTTGCTGGGTAACAAAAAATAGTTCCCAGTTTTCGTTTATTGCCAATGCTGCAGCAGCAGTAGTGGCATCACCAGATAATGTCAAATTTCTGTCGAAGTCCATGGGAAGTTACAAATTTACGATGTCGCCATCGCTCATAAATCCCTGCGTTGCCACAATGCCGTTAATCCTGCACGTTAGCCTGATTTCCTATCGCACCAATCTGTGTGCTGGTCATTCTCTCGAGGGCACAAGCAATCAATCTCTCTCTTTTTCCCTTTAGCTGTCCATTCCACCATTGGGCTTGTCCTCCACCATCATCTTGATTCTTCCAGCCAGACGTGTCCCCTTCGCATGATGTGCAGTCACATACCATCGGACATTGTATATTCGTCAAGGCGGTGTCTTAGATTGTATGAGTTCCCCCTCTACTGCATGGTTCCTCTTTCCATTCGTAGCAATTTAAAGCTTCCCCTATATATTTTTTATTTGGTTTGTTAATAATTTATATCTCAGCGTAACGTCGTTTAACATTTAACAAAAATTACTTGTTATTTTACTTTGGCTCGCAAAAGCAATGTGTAATAAAGTTTTCAGAAATTAGGGGCCGTCCATAAATGACGTCACGCGATTTTGGACGATTTTTGACCATCCCCCCCCCTAGTCACACATAAAACATGCTTCAAAACGCTTTAAACTATTGCCATTGTAGTGTGTATTTAATGTGGCGCTGCACTCTGATGTTGTAGGTGAAAATATTTATTAAAAAGTATAATAATTAATTAAGTAGAACGTGTTGTCTATATTTATTTAAAGTTGCTCATTTTGATGTGACGTCACATTTCTCACCCCCCCGCCCCCCCGTCGTCACACATCGTCACAAATGTCTGACCCCGCCCTAGGTGCGTGACATCATTTATGGACGGCCCCTTAACAATGTATGTACAGTGTAGGTGTACCCCCCTCCCCCACCCTCTGGAATACGTAAATTCGATTCACAATGATACTTTGGTACGTTCTTATTAAAAAAAAACAGTTCACGCCTCGTTTGTTTTTGTTATATTAAACAAAAAATATCTCAATAACAAAAATGTTGGTGGGAAAAACGGTGTCACATCGTTCGTCCGCGCATGCATTTCATCGCCTAACCCACTCGTTGACATGCCAATTCAAACGACTGTACGTCTAGCCCAGTATGGGCTTAATGTAATGAATCGCACATATCATTGTGAATGGAGATAATGATGACCACGGTATGTGGCCCATAGACTCGCGTGACTGCGCAGTAGGCCACGCCCACCAGTGGAGTAATCAATTCAGGGTACAGGGCTCCTATTCAGATTCCAGTGGACACTGCGGTAGAGGGATTGAGCAGTGAGGTGCTTGTGTAACCTGGAGTCGATTGGTGTTGCATCTGGTCGTAATTACAGATGCACGAATGCTCCTCAGAAGAACACTTTGAAATAAGGAGTTCCCGTTCAACAACCCTCCGGTGGTTCCTCGGTGGTGTTGGATCACTCGATCCTCAAGAGGGCAGAACACAACACATTATTCACTCATTGCCTGCGAACTTGTCTAGCATTTAACACATAGTAGGCATTCACGACCAATGTCCATATAGAGTAAAACCTTGGATTGTGATCATAATTCGTTCCGGAAACGTGTTTGTAATCCAAAGCACTCGTATATCAAAGCACTCGCATATCAGTTGTGATCACGTGACGCTCGGCAGACAAAGCGTATACGTACTTCTACTCGTATTGCAAGACCCTCGCTCGTTCATCAAATAAATATTTATTTATAATTTTTGCTCGTCTTGCAAAACACTCGCAGACCAAGTTACCCGCAATCCAAGGTTTTACTGTACACCAGTGTGCTGTAATAGTCATGAATTGGCATGTTCCGTTCACGTGAGAACCCTTACTAATTGGCCGCGTCGAGTGGTGGCGGGTTTAACGGCATTCATATTTGCGCGTTATAACCCAAAATAACGTCTTATGAATAATATTGGTTGCGAAGGCCGACGTGTCAAACTGTGGTTGGTTGTTTAAATTAACCACGCGTGCACTTTTAGTCTCCCCTTTGCCTTGTTGCGTCATTGCATTTGTAGTGACATCGCGGATGTCACTGTGTAATGCCGGGCTCAGAGAGGCACGACGTGCGGTGTATTGACAATGCGGGCATCACGTGGATGTGGGTGCAGTACCGGCCCTAGAGGGGCTTGGTGAACGCTGATCGACAGCGCTGGATGGCACCACGCTCGGCGTGCAGTGCCGACCCCTACAGGATAGGGCGTGAGAGTACCGGCCACGGGAATGGGGTTACTGTAGGCCGTGGCACTCCGGTTGACCCCACAGAGGACACGTGACCGGTTGAGTCTACACAGGAGCCCCAAGTGGGGGCTAGCGGTGGTCACGTGTCAGGGTCGAGATCCTGCTGGAGGATTCTCGAGGAAGGTGGGCGTGGCCAAGGGCGGAGCCAGCCACACCACAGAGGATATAAGCCGGGTCCCCCCAGAGGGACCCGGCTGCTGTTGTTCATCCTGAAGAAATCTACGAAATTCTGTACGGCCCACCACGCTTTGGACTGTACATACTGTACGGCCCACCACGCTTTGGACTGTACATACTGTACGGGCCAAACACGTGTTGAACTGTACATACTGTATGGCCCACCATGCTTTCGACTGTACATACTGTATGGCCCACCACGCTTTGGACTGTACATACTGTATGGCCCACCACGCTTTCGACTGTACATACTGTACGGCCCACCAGGTTTCGGACTGTACATACTGTACGGCCCACCACGCTTTGAACTGTACATACTGTACGGCCCCCCACGCTTTGGACTGTACATACTGTATGGCCCGCCACGCTTTGGACTGTACATACTGTACGGCCCGCCACGCTTTGGACTATACGTGCTGTATGGTCCAAACGCGCGTTGAACTGTACATACAGTACGCTCCACCACACGGGAAGGGAGACTCTCCTACTGTCCCTCAACCTCCAAGTCACCCCTCACCGCCTCACACCGTGGGCATCATAGTTTCTGTTTAGTAAGCTAAATTACATGTCTAGTAAAAATGTCCATATTTACATGTCAAAGATATTTTATTTGTGTTGAGAAGTGTCATTTTAATAGGTTTAGGGTGAGAAGATATATTAGCAACGTATATTTAGGGTATGTAATCCGACCTTATGGGAGAATGTTTCGACTCATGATGTTGCAATTAACGTTCAAGTTTTCCAGAACGCAACTCGTATATTGAGGCATTACTGGGAACACACGCAGTAGTTATTATAAGATGTGTATTAAAACACAAACGCCTCTTAAGAGTTCACATACAGAAACAGGTACGGAAAAGGTTATTGATTTATGTTCAAGACCCGTTCATATTCATGGGATTCAT
>NW_022638617.1:0-20919 GCF_010993605.1 Petromyzon marinus
GTGGGTGAGGGGATGGGTGAGTGAGTGGATGGGTGGGTGAGTCGTGAGTGGATGGATGAGTGGTGAATGGATGAGTGAGTGGATGGGTGAGGTGAGTGGTGAGTGGGTGAGGTGAGTGGTGAATGGGTGAGTGGGTGGGTGGGTGAGGTGAGTGGTGAATGGGTGGGTGAGTGAGTGAGTGGTGAGTGGATGGGTGAGTGAGTGGTGAGTGGATGGGTGAGTGGATGGGTGAGTGAGAGTGAGTGAGTGGATGGGTGAGTGAGTGGTGAATGGGTGGGTGAGGTGAGTGGTGAATGGGTGGGTGAGGGGATGGGTGAGTGAGTGGATGGGTGGGTGAGTCGTGAGTGGATGGGTGAGTGGTGAATGGATGAGTGAGTGGATGGGTGAGGTGAGTGGTGAGTGGGGTGAGGTGAGTGGTGAATGGGTGAGTGGGTGGGTGGGTGAGGTGAGTGGTGAATTGGGTGGGTGAGTGAGTGAGTGGTGAGTGGATGGGTGAGTGAGTGGTGAGTGGATGGGTGAGTGGATGGGTGAGTGAGAGTGAGTGAGTGGATGGGTGAGTGAGTGGTGAATGGGTGGGTGAGGTGAGTGGTGAATGGGTGGGTGAGGGGATGGGTGAGTGAGTGGATGGGTGGGTGAGTCGTGAGTGGATGGGTGAGTGGTGAATGGATGAGTGAATGGATGGGTGAGGTGAGTGGTGAGTGGGTGAGGTGAGTGGTGAATGGGTGGGTGAGTGAGTGGTGAGTGGATGGGTGAGGTGAGTGGGTGAGGTGAGTGGATGGGTGAGGTGAGTGGTGAATGGGTGGGTGAGGTGAGTGAGTGGCACAGGAGGCTGCCCGCTACGACGAAGGCGGCGCAGGCGGAGGAAGGCTCAACAGCCTGGGCTAGGCCTCGACTAGAGACAAGCCTGGGCTAGGCCTCCAATAGAACCAAGCCTGGGCTAGGCCTCGACTAAAACCAAGCCTGGGCTAGGCCTCGAATAGAACTTAGCCTGGGTTAGGCCTCGAATAGATATAGGCCTGGGCAAAGCCTCGACTAGAACTAGGTCTGGGCTAGGCCTCCACTAGAATCAGGTCTGGGCAAAGCCTCGACTAGAACCAGGCCTGGGCTAGGCCTCGACTAGAACCAGGCCTGGGCAATGCTTTGACTAGAACCAGGCCTGGTCAAGGCCTCGACTAGAATCAGGCCTGGACTAGGCCTCGACTAGAACAATGCCTGAGCAAAGCCGAGACTAGATCCAGGCCTGGACTAGGCCTCACCTAGAACCAGGCCAGAGCAAGGCCTGACTAGATCCAGGCCTCTCGTATCCTAGGTTGAGCCTGAACTAGGCCGCACATATCCTAAGTTGAGCCTCAATCAGGCCTCGACGAGAACCAGGCCTGAGCAATGGCTCGACTAGAACCAGGCCTGGTCAAGGCCTCGACTAGAACCAGGCCTGGACTAGACCTCGACTAGAACCAGGCCTGGACAAGGCCTCGACTAGATCCAGGCCTGGGCTAGCGCTCGACTAGAACCAGGCCTGGGCTATGCCTCCACTACGACCAAGCCTGGGCTAGGCCTCGACTAGAAAGAACCCTGGGCTAGGCCTCCACTAGAACCAAGCCTGGGCTAGGCCTCCTCTAGAACGAACCCTGGGCTAGGCCTCAACTAGAACCAAGCCCAGGGAAAGGCCTCCATTAGAACCAAGCCTGGGCTAGGCCTCCATTAGAACCAAGCCTGGGCTAGGCCTCGACTAGAATGGACGCTGGGCTAGGCCTCCACTACAACCAGCCTGGGTTAGGCCTCGAAAAGATCTAGGCCTGGGCAAAGCCTCGACTAGAACCAGGCCTGGGCTAGGCCTCGCCTGGATCCAGGCCTGGGCAAGGCCTCGCCTAGATCCAGGCCTGGGTAAGGCCTCGACTAGAACCAGGAGTGGACTAGGTCTCGACTAGACCCAGGCCTGGGCTAGGCCTCGACTAGAACCAGGCCTGGGCAAGGCCTCATCTAGAACCAGTCCTGGGAAATGCCTGACTAGATCCAGGCCTCTCGTATCCTAGGCAGAGCCTGAACTAGGCCGCACATATCCTAAGTTGAGCCTGAATGAGGCCTCGATTATGCTGGGTGAGTGAGTGGGTGAATGGGTGAGTGAGTGGCTTGGTGAGTGGGTTAGGTGAGTGAGTGGGTGGGTGGTGAGTGGGTGAATGGGTGAGAGAGTGGGTGAATGGTTGGGTGAGTGAGTGGGTGAGTGGTGAGTGAGTGGGTGGGTGGTGAGTGAGTGGGTGAGTGAGTGAGTGGATTGGTGAGTGGGTTGTTGAGTGGGTGGGTGAATGAATGGGTGAGTGAGTGGGTTAGTGGCTGGGCTGGTGGCTTAGTGGGTGAGTGAGTGGGTGGGTTTGTGGGTAAGTGAGTGAGTGAGTCGATGAGTGAGTGGGTGGGGTATTGGGTGAGTGAGGTGCTGCTGCTACTCGCTACTAACAGCACTTGCCCCAACAGTCTGCGAAAGGCTACAGGTGGGAGCTTTGGGTGAGTCTGTGAGTGAGTCTGGGTGAGTCTGTGAGTGAGTCAGTGGGTGAGTCTGTGAGTGAGTCTGTGGGTGAGTCTGTGAGTGAGTCTGTGGCTGAGTTAAGTGAGTCTGAGTGAGTCTGGGTGAGTCTGTGAGTGATTCTTTGGGTAATGTTCAGATGTAAATACACAAATAAAGCATTTGCATTCAGTTTACAAGTGTCTGGTTGGTTTTGTGTGAGGGTGGGTGGGTGAGTGAGTGAGTGGGTAGGTGCGTGGGTGGGTGGGTGGGTGAGTGAGTGGGTAGGTGCGTTGGTGGGTGGGTGAGTGAGTGGGTAGGTGCGTGGGTGGGTGGGTGAGTGAGTGGGTGAGTGGGTGGGTGGGTGAGTGAGTGGGTGAGTGAGTGAGTGGGTGGTTGAGTGGGTGAGTGAGTTTGTGAGTGGGTGAGTGACTGGGTGAGTGGGTGGGTGATTGAGGGGGTGGGTGGGTGAGTGAGTGGGTGAGTGGGTGGGTGAGTGAGTGGGTGAGTGAGGTGAGTGAGTGGGTGAGTGAGTGATTTGGTGAGTGCGTGGGTGGGTGCGTGGGTGGGTGAGTGAGTTGGTGAGTTAGTGAGTGGGTGGATGAGTGAGTGAATGAGTGGCGAGTGGGTGAGGTGAGTGGGTGCGTGGGAGGGTGCGTGTGTGATGAGTGATTGTGAGTGGTGAGTGTGTGAGTGTGTGTGATTGAGTATGTGAGTAACTCCAAACATCTCCATTGCTTCAATTATTTAATTCAAACAATGGCAAACTTCATCAGCAACATCATAACCTTGGTAACATCAGAAAATATTAATACCACCATCATCACCATCACCGTGATCACAGCTCTTTCCATGTGACAGCTTTTCATTACCTCCTCGCGGTGCCGGACGGGCAACTCTGTCGTGGACAGTGCTGTGGGGTGAGGTCCAATTTTGATTGGCTCCTCCCCTCATGGCGTCTGTGACCACCACAGTGGCTAAACGGGGGCTCTGGACGGGTGCGAGGGGCTGGTAACCCCTCCACCTTCAATAAATTACCACTAAACCGCGAATTAAGTATATAACTAATAAGCTTGTGCCGGAGGCCCCGGGGGGACAGGCGTCTATGACGTCTCCTGGCCAAACCCCAATTGGCGGAGCCAGGAGATTGAATCTCTACCCTCGGGGCTCCTCCAGAAACAACGAAAAACCACTACGGGTGGCCACGTGGAATGTTCGAACGCTCACTGCGGAGGAGAGCCTGCCACTCCTCTGTTGGGAGCTGGACCGGTGCCGCCTGGATCTCTGTGGCATTCAGGAGGTCCGGTGGACCGGTTCTGGTTCCTGCCACCATGAGGGGTGGACAGTCCTCTACTCGGGGCAGCAGAACCAGGCCTGGTCAAGGCCTCGACTAGAACCAGGCCTGGACTAGGCCTCGACTAGAACCAGGCCTGGACTAGGCCTCGACTAGATCCAGGCTTGGCTAGGCCTCGACTAGAACCAGGCCTGGGCTATGCCTCCACTACGACCAAGCCTGGGCTAGGCCTCCTCTAGAACGAACCCTGGTCTAGGCCTCAACTAGAACCAAGCCCTAGGCTAGGCCTCCTTATAGATCCAAGCCTGGGCTAGGCCTCCATTAGAACCAAGCCTGGGCTAGGCCTCGACTAGAATGAACGCTGGGCTAGGTCTCCAATAGAACCAAGCCTGGGCTAGGCCTCGACTAGAATGAACCCTGGGCTAGGCCTCCACTACAACCAGCCTGGGTTAGGCCTCGAATAGAACTAGGCCTGGGCTAGGCCTCCACTAGAACCAGGCCTGCACAAGGCCTCTTGAAGAACCAGGCCTGGGCAAGGCCTCAGTTACAACCAGGCCTGGGAAAGGCATCGAATAGAACCAGCCCTGGGCTAGGCCTCGACTATAAGTAGGCCTGGGCAAGACCTTGTCGAGAACCAGGCCCGGGCAAGGCCTCGACTTGAACCATTCCTGGGCCAGGCCTCGAATAGAAACAGGCTAGAGCAAGGTCTCGACTAGAACCAGGTCTGGGCTAGGCCTCGACTAGAACCAGGCCTGGACAATGCCTCAACTGGAACCAGGCCTGGTCAAGGCATCGTCTAGAACCAGGCCTGGACTAGTCCTCGACTAGTGCCAAGCCTGGGCAAGGCCTCGACTAGAACCAGGCCTGGGCAATTCTTTGACTAGAACCAGGCCTGGTCAAGGCCTCGACAAGAACCAGGCCTGGACAAGGCCTCGACTAGAGCCAGGCCTGGGCAAGGCCTCGACTAGATCCAGGCCTGGACTAGGCCTCACCTAGACCCAGGTCAGGGCAAGGCCTGACTAGATCCAGGCCTCTCGTATCCTAGGCTGAGCCTGAACTAGGCTGCACATATCCTAAGTTGAGCCTGAATCAGGCCTCGACTACAACCAGGTCTCGGCAATGCCTCGACTAGAACCAGTCCTGGGCTAGGCCTCGACTAGAAACAGGCTAGAGCAAGTCTCGACTAGAACCAGGCCTGGGCTAGGCCTCGACTAGAACCAGGCCTGGGCAATGCCTCAACTGGAGCCTGGCCTGGTCAAGGCCTCGTCTAGAAACAGGCCTGGACTAGGCCTAGACTAGTACCAAGCCTGGGCAAGGCCTCGACTAGAACCAGGCCTGGGCAATTCTTTGACTAGAACCAGGCCTGGTCAAGGCCTCGACTAGAACCAGGCCTGGGCAAGGCCTCGACTAGAACCAGGCCTGGGCAAGGCCTCGACTAGATCCAGGCCTGGGCTAGGCCTCACCTAGAACCAGGTCAGGGCAAGGCCTGACTAGATCCAGGCCTCTCGTATCCTAGGCTGAGCCTGAACTAGGCTGCACATATCCTAAGTTGAGCCTGAATCAGGCCTCGACTAGAACCAGGCCTCGGCAATGCCTCAACTAGAACCAGGCCTGGTCAAGGCCTCGACTAGAACCAGGCCTGGACTAGGCCTGGACTAGAACCAGACCTGGGCAAGGCCTCGACTAGAACCAGGCCTGGGCAATGCTTTGACTAGAACCAGGCCTGGGCAATGCTTTGACTAGAACCAGGCCTGGGCTAGGCGTCGACTAGAAACAGACCTGGGCAAGGCCTCGACTAGATCCAGGCCTGGGCTAGGCCTCGACTAGATCCAGGCCTGGGCTAGGCCTCGACTAGAACCAGGCCTGGGCAAGGCCTCATCTAGAACCAGGCCTGGGAAATGCCTGACTAGATCCAGGCCTCTCGTATCCTAGGCTAAGCCTGAACTAGGCCGCACATATCCTAAGTTGAGCCTGAATGAGGCCTCGATTATGCTGGGTGAGTGAGTGGGTGAGTGAGTGGGTTGGTGAGTGGGTGGGTGAGTGAGTGGGTGGGTGGTGAGTGGGTGAATGGGTGAGAGAGTGGGTGAATGGGTGGGTGAGTGAGTGGGTGAGTGGTGAGTGAGTGGATTGGTGAGTGGGTTGTTGAGTGGGTGGGTGAATGAATGGGTGAGTGAGTGGGTTAGTGGCTGGGCTGGTGGCTTAGTGGGTGGGTGGGTAAGTGAGTGAGTGAGTCGATGAGTGAGTGGGTGGGGTATTGGGTGAGTGAGGTGCTGCTGCTACTCGCTACTAACAGCACTTGCCCCAACAGTCTGCGAAAGGCTACAGGTGGGAGCTTTGGGTGAGTCTGTGAGTGAGTCTGGGTGAGTCTGTGAGTGAGTCAGTGGGTGAGTCTGTGAGTGAGTCTGTGGGTGAGTCTGTGAGTGAGTCTGTGGCTGAGTTAAGTGAGTCTGAGTGAGTCTGAGTGATTCTTTGGGTAATGTTCAGATGTAAATACACAAATAAAGCATTTGCATTCAGTTTACAAGTGTCTGGTTGGTTTTGTGTGAGGGTGGGTGGGTGAGTGAGTGGGTAGGTGCGTGGGTGGGTGAGTGAGTGGGTGAGTGGGTGGGTGAGTGAGTGGGTGAGTGAGTGAGTGGGTGGTTGAGTGGGTGAGTGAGTTTGTGAGTGGGTGAGTGACTGGGTGAGTGGGTGGGTGACTGAGTGGGTGAGTGGGTGGGTGGGTGAGTGAGTGGGTGAGTGAGGTGAGTGAGTGGGTGAGTGAGTGATTTGGTGAGTGCGTGGGTGGGTGCGTGGGTGGGTGAGTGAGTTGGTGAGTTAGTGAGTGGGTGGATGAGTGAGTGAATGAGTGGCGAGTGGGTGAGGTGAGTGAGTGGGTGATGAGTGTGTGATGAGTGATTGTGAGTGGTGAGTGTGTGAGTGTGTGTGATTGAGTATGTAACTCCAAACATCTCCATTGCTTCAATTATTTAATTAAAACAATGGCAAACTTCATCAGCAACATCATAACCTTGGTAACATCAGAAAATATTAATACCACCATCATCACCATCACCGTGATCACAGCTCTTTCCATGTGACAGCTTTTCATTACCTCCTCGCGGTGCCGGACGGGCAACTCTGTCGTGGACAATGCTGTGGGGTGAGGTCCAATTGTGATTGGCTCCTCCCCTCATGGCGTCTGTGACCACCACAGTGGCTAAACGGGGGCTCTGGACGGGTGCGAGGGGCTGGTAACGCCTCCACCTTCAATTAATTACCACTAAACCACGAGTAACTGAAATATATAACTAATAAGCTTGTGCCGGAGGCCCCGGGGGGACAGGCGTCTATGCACGTCTCCTGGCCAAACCCCAATTGGCGGAGCCAGGAGATTGAATATCTACCCTCGGGGCTCCTCCAGAAACAACGAAAAACCACTGCGGGTGGCCACGTGGAATGTTCGAACGCTCACTGCGGAGGAGAGGCTGCCACTCCTGTCGGGAGCTGGACCGGTACCGCCTGGATCTCTGTGGCATTCAGGAGGTCCGGTGGACCGGTTCTGGTTCCTGCCACCATGAGGGGTGGACAGTCCTCTACTCGGGGCAGCAGACTGCCAAACAACAGGGTGTGGCTCTTCTTCTGAACAAAAGAATGAAGGGGGAGTGGGAGCGTGGCGGTGAGGTGTGGGAAGTTGTAAGCCCCAGGCTACTTTTGGCTCGCCTTCCCATCAACCGGAGGCGAGGAATGGTGGTCGTGGTTACTTATGCCACCACCGAAGATGAACATCCGTGGAGGGATGCAGGCAAAGCCGATGAGTCAGATGCCTTCTATGACCTCCTGTCACAGGTGCTGGCTAAAGTGGCCCCTCGGGATAGAGTCATCATGTTGGGTGACTTCAATGCCCGAGTTGGTCATGATGCTGGCACCTGGTCTGGAGTGATTGGAGGGCATGGGCCAGATCAGCTCAAT
The DNA here is from genome assembly GCF_010993605.1 of Petromyzon marinus. Classification (NCBI taxonomy): domain Eukaryota; kingdom Metazoa; phylum Chordata; class Hyperoartia; order Petromyzontiformes; family Petromyzontidae; genus Petromyzon; species Petromyzon marinus. Next base: position 7,740 of record NW_022638617.1, read on the forward strand.
AACAACGGTAGGAGGCTGCTAGATTTTTGTGCAGCCCATGGGCTTGTAATTACCAACACGCTGTTCCGGCATCGGCGCATCCACACAACATCATGGATGCATGCCGGGTCCAAGCAAGAACATTTGCTTGACTACATAGTGACGGACCAGCGGATGCGAGCCCATGTCCTTGACACCAGGACCTACCGTGGAGCTGATCTGCCCTCTGACCATCGACTAGTCATCTGTAAGATGCGCCTGCCATTCTTCCACTCCGGTGGTGGGTGTACACCCAGGACCCCATTCCAACCTAAAGTGGCCTGGTCTCAGTCATCTGATGAAAGTTGCAAGCGAGAATTTCATCATCGCTTGCGGCTGGGATTGGCATCGTCCCCGACTCCTCCTGATGTCGAGGGTAAATGGGCGAGGTTTAGGACTGACTCATGCAGCTGCAATGGCTGCTTTGGGTACGCGGTCCAGACCTCCCCAGAGACCCTAGCTGAAAGAGGAGGTGTTAAGGATGGTTGAGAAAAAGCGACAGGCCCACTGTCATCGGCTACAGAATCCCACGTCAGAGAATGAGGAGGCTTACCGCAGCCTTCGCTCGGAGGTTCGGAGAGCCGTGAGGCGCTGCAAGGATGGGTGGTGGTCGCGGGTTGCTGAGGAGATGGAGTCTGCCTCAGTGGCCCGTGATCACAAATCTCTATTTAACTCCATCAAAAAAGTAACCTGCAGCGCCACACCTATTACCATCATTAGGGGAAAAAACGGTGATCCAATCTCCCACCCCCAGGAACAGGTTTGCAGATTTGGTGAGCATTCCTGTGAGGTCCTGGGGGAGGGAAAATCCCTCAGCCAGGAAAACATCGTGGCACAAAGTGAGGATGACCCTGCTGAGGCTGCGGTGCCTCGCCTAGAACCAGGCCTGGGTAAGGCTTTGACTAGAACCAGGAGTGGACTAGGCCTCGACTAGAACCAGGCCTGGGCTAGGCCTCGACTAGAACGAGGCCTGGGCAAGGCATCGTCAAGAACCAGGCCTGGGCAAGGCCTCGGTTACAACCAGGCCTGGGCAAAGCCTCGACTAGAACCAGGCCTGGGCTAGGTCTTGACTAGAACCAGGCCTGGGCAATGCCTCGACTGGAACCAGGCCTGGTCAAGGCCTCGACTAGAACCAGGCCTAGACTAGGCCTCAACTAGAACGAACCCTGGGCTAGGCCTCAACTAGAACCAAGCCCTGGGCTATGCCTCGACTAAAACCAAGTCTGGGCTAGGCCTCAATTAGAACCAAGCCTGGGCTAGGCCTCCTCTAGAACGAACCCTGGGCTAGGCCTCAACTAGAACCAAGCCCAGGGCTAAGCCTCGACTAAAACCAAGCCTGGTCTAGGCCTCAATTAGAACCAAGCCTGGGCTAGGCCTCGACTTAAACCAAGCCCGGGCTAGGCCTCCAATAGAAACAATCCTGGGCTAGGCCGCGACTTAAACAAACCTTGGGCTAGGCCTCGGTTACAACCAGGCCCGGGCAAAGACTCGACTAGAACCAGGCCTGGGCTAGGTCTTGACTAGAACCAGGCCTGGGCAATGCCTCGACTGGAACCAGGCCTGGTCAAGGCCTCGACTAGAACCAGGCCTGGTCAAGGCCTCGACTAGAACCAGGCCTGGACTAGAACCAGACCTGGGCAAGGCCTCGACTAGAACCAGGCCTGAGCAATGCTTTGACTAGAACCTGGCCTGGACAATGCTTTGACTAGAACCAGGGCTTGGCAAGGCCTCGACTAGATCCAGGCCTGGGCTAGGCGAGAAGCCATTCAATTGTTCTGCGTGTGGGAAGGCATTTGCATGGAAATCAAATCTTCACAGTAACCAGAAAACTCACACGGGATGCCTGGATGTAGTGGAGGTAATGAGTCCTGGCAACAATTACTCTTTCGACCTCATGCAGGTGGATGCTGAGAAATCGCTGCTGGAGTGGCTGGAGGGTCAAAGTTTTGAAGACTTCTGTTAACTCTTGAAGTCCTGGAATGTCCACGTTTGTGTCTCTGTTAGATCAATTGATAAGGTACACATTATTACTTCCGTGATTTCCAGTACTCCAAGCTAGAGCGATGTTGTGAATGCTCTATGATGTATTCTGATAAGAAGGAATTCCTTTTCAGCTCCAGAAGTGTTCACTTATTTCAGGATGACAACAATTTTATACTTCCATAGATGCGTTGCTTCGCCTGGTGGTTGTATCATCGGGACTGTTAAATGTGTGATGTTTATGGTAGAAGGTGCCACGTGTTGTCATCTTCTCACAGCTACTTGAGTGTTGTAGTTTATTCTAGACTTCGTCACGTTAAGATGGTGCTTTGTAGTCATATCGGATTACTTGTTGATGTGGTGTGATCCACAGTGGTTGTGAGGTGGTCCAATTCCTGATTTTACTGTCGTGACTAAGTGGCATTGTTGAGCTAAAGTTGGAGAAAGATTGTGATCATAACGTAGCCCTATATTTTAAACATTTTTCTTTAATTTTTTTATTGTTTGATTAAAAAAACTTCTTCAAAGTGTCGGTTTCAGAATGTGCCTTCGTTGTTCCTGTGTTTGATGGCTTGGACTTGTGGACGAATGGCTTCAGTCGATAAGGACGTCAATTGGGAAGGATTAAGACGTTCACGTGTTTGATTTTGAGAATATTTTATAACTGTTGAATTAATGAAAGTGAAATAATTTTCCTAGTTCCTTAACTGTTTGAAAAAGCGAATTAATAAAGATTAATAAAGACCTGATTTGTGTTCCTAAACATGACTGATCGTACATTATTCCTACCATTTCCTTCCTTAAAAAGAATATGGACAAGTAGCCATGCACACACGAGTGTGTATCCTAACACGACTGTATATATACAGCGGTGTGCATTCACGCACGAGTGTGCATATACAGGGGTGTACATACATACTTTGAGATGACTACTCAAAGTTTATGACGGAAATTATAACATAACATCCTCGTTTTCTAGAAACACCTCGCTCAACACGAGTGTCCTTCAATATATTTATGAAACAAAGTCAGTACACTGTAAATTTGCACCTCGTTGTCCAAATCAAACTGGACAACAGCATTTTGATTCTTTAGACTATGTGTCGTTGTTTAATCCTTTAAACTTGCAGCAGTGTAGAGGACATTGCGGGGTGAATATTAGCAAATCAACAGGAAGCACGGAATTATGCATGGAGATGTACATTTTATTCAAACGGAAGCGTACAATTATGCAGTGGGATGTACATACTTATTAAGGTTTAATTTAAATGGCCAGATTAGTTAAGCTTTGTTGATTTATATGCGGATTGTAAATGTTACAAATCTACAATTGAATGCAAAGTCCATGATAGGCCAAATCGAGAACAAAGGATTTGGATGCTAGAGGGGAGTTATAAGGGGCTTAAAATCAGACCTCAAGACCATTTGGAGAGGAATTTTACTGAGGATAGACGCTCGACTCATCGCCTCTGCAGATTTCCCTTCTCCTGCGAGACTCAGCCTGGCGAGCACGATTGCTTGGCGACTGGTTGGCGACTTTGCTTCGGGAGAGTTCGTGGCGATCTCTTCAGACGGGTTACAGGGTCATCGATACACCGTGCATCAACAAGTAAGTGTCTTTGTTAGTGGATAACCAGGTAATCGCGTGTGTAGTCCGACTTACGAGACGTGACTGTGTCTCGGTTGGACGTTCGTGAGAGTTTGCTTTTTGGCGATTTGATCTACAAAGCTTAGAGGGCGCCGTTAACTCTCAACAACACCCGCGACTTTTACTCTGCTCTGTAGAATCTGTCACATGGAGCAGATTAACTCTAAACCGTGCCACGCATACACGGGCGAGAAGCCGTTCAATTGCTCTGTGTGTGGGAAGGCATTTGCACAGAAATCAAATCTTAACACTCACAAGAAAACACACGGGCGAGAAGCCATTCAAGTGCTCTGTGTGTGGGAAGGCATTTGCACAGAAATAAAATCTTAACACTCACAAGAAAATACACACTGGTAAGAAGTCATTCAAGTGCTCTGTGTGTGGGAAGGAATTTTCACAGAAAGAAAATCTTAACACTCACAAGAAAACACACTCGGGTGAGAAGACATTCAAGTGTTCTGTGTGTGGGAAGGCATTTGCACAGAAATCAAATCTTAACACTCACAAGAAAATACACACGGGCGAGAAGCCATTCAAGTGCTCTGTGTGTGGGAAGGCATTTGCACAGAAATCAAATCTTAACACTCACAAGAAAACACACAATGGTGAGAAGCCATTCAAGTGCTCTGTGTGTGGGAAGGAATTTTCACAGAAATCAAATTTTAACACTCACAAGAAAACACACACGGGCGAGAAGCCATTCAAGTGCTCTGTGTGTGGGAAGGCATTTGCGGATAAATCAGCTCTTAACAAATACCAGAAAACACACACGGGCGAGAAGCCGTTCAATTGCTCTGTGTGTGGGAAGGAATTTGCACAGAAATCACATCTTCAGAGTCACCAGAAAACACACACGGGCGAGAAGCCATTCACTTGCTCTGCGTGTGGGAAGGCATTTGCATGGAAATCAAATCTTCACAGTCACCAGAAAACTCACACGGGATGCCTGGATGTAGTGGAGGTAATGAGTCCTGGCAACAATTACTCTTTCGACCTCATGCAGGTGGATGCTGAGAAATCGCTGCTGGAGTGGTTGGAGGGTCAAAGTTTTGAGTACTTCTGTTAACTCTTGAAGTCCTGGAATGTGCATGATTGTGTCTCTGTTAGATCAATCAATAAGGTACACATTATTACTTCCGTGATTTCCAGTACTCCAAGCTCGAGGGATGTTGTGAATGCTCTATGATGTGTTGGGATAAAAAGGAATTCCTTTTAAGCTTCAGAAGCGTTCACGTGTTTCAGGATGAAAACAATTTTATACTTCCACAGATGCGTTGCTTCGTCTGGTGGTTGTATCATCGGGACTGTTAAATGTGTGATGTTTATGGTAGAAGGTGCCACGTGTTGTCATCTTCTCACAGCTACTTGAGTGTTGAAGTTCCTTCTAGACTTCGTCACGTTAAGGTGGTGCTTTGTAGTCATATCGGATTACTTGTTGATGTTGTGTGATGCACAGTGGTTGTGAGGTGGTCCAATTCCTGATTTTACTCTCGTGACTAAGTGGCCTTGTTGAGCCAAAGTTGTAGAAAGACTGTGATCATAACGTTGCCATATATCTTAAACATTTTTCTTTAATTTTCTTTATTGTTTAATTTAAAAAAAAACTACTTCAAAGTGTCGGTTTCAGAATGTGCGTTCGTTGTTCCTGTGTTTGATGGCTTGGACTTGTCGATGAATGGCTTCAGTCGATAAGGACGTCAATTTGGAAGGATTAAGACGTTCACGTGTTTGATTTTTTGAATATTTTATAACTGTTGAACTAATGAAAGTGAAATTATTTTTGGTTCCTTAACTCTTTGAAAAAGCGAATTAATACAAATTTTGATGCGAGTTTTAACGTTGATATTGTTGCAGATTAATAAAGACCTGATTTGTGTTTTTAAAGATGACTGATCGTACATTATTGTTACCATTTCCTTCCTTAAAAAGAACATTTACGAGTAGACATTCACACACGAGTGTGCATCCTAACACGACTGTACATATATACAGCGGTGTGCATTCACACACGAGTGTGCATATACAGGGGTGTACATACATACAGACATACAACGCAGTGTACATGCACAGCAGTGTACGAACACAAGGATTGCGTTCCACTGCGAACACGCACGATTGTACCTCCATACATACACACACATACGTATACGTTATTTCATTCTCAGAAGAAGAGCCACTCCATGTTGTTTGGCATTCCCCTGCCACGAATAAAGTTCTGTATTAACAACCTTCAACTTCATCGGCGTTCCCGGTCGGTAACGCTGTGGTGGATAAGAGCAATGTCCTTGAGGGAAGTCTCGTAGCCACCACAGCGGCCCACGAGGTCTCTGGACGGGTGCGAGGTGCTGGTAACACCTCCATATTCAATGCAGTTACCGTAACAAAAACACGTCCAAAATATAAAACACGTGCATAAATATTGAGCACATACACAAGAGTATACATACACGCTGAAGACTAAATATGGATGGTTGACTTTTTTTGCGGTACGTTATGTTAAAACCACGCTTACAAGCTAAACCATTCAGATGATTACTCAAAGTTTATGACGGAAATTAGAACATAACATCCTCGTTTTCTAGAAACACCCCGCTCAACACGAGTGTCCTTAAATATATTTATGAAACAAAGTCAGTACAGTGTAAATTTGCACCACTTAGTCCAAATAAAACTCTTTATGTTGATAATTCAGACTGTGATTCGCTTCTAAATCCTGAAAATCTTGTATCAGTGTAGAGGACATTGCGGGGTGAATATTAGCAAATTAACAGGAAGCACAGAATAATGCTTGGAGATGTACATCTTTATTCAGACGGAAGTGTACAATTATGCAGTGGGATGTACATACTTATTAAGGTTTAAGTACAATGTGCCAGATTAGCTAAGCTACGTTGATTGATATGCCGATTGTTAATGTAAAAATTAACAATTGAATGCAAAGTCCATGATAGGCCAAGTCGAGAACAAAGGATTTGGATGCTAGATGGGAGTTATAAGGGGCTTAAAATCAGACCTCAAAACCAATTGGAGAGGAATTTTCCTGAGGATAGACGCTCGACTCATCGCTCTGCAGATTTCCCTTCTCCTGCGAGACTCAGCCTGGCGAGCACGATTGCTTGGCGACTGGTTGGCAACTTTGCTTCGGGAGAGTTCGTGGCGATCTCTTCAGACGGGTTACAGGGACATCGATACACCGTGCATCAACAAGTAAGTGTCTTTGTTAGTGGATAGCCAGGTAATCGCGTGTGTAGTCCGTCTTACGGGGCGTTACTGTGTCTCGGTTGGACGTTGGTGAAAGTTTGCTTTGTGGCGATTTGAGCCACACATCCACGCAGCTTAGAGGGCTCCGTTAACTCTAAACAACACCCGCGACTGTAACTCTGCTCTGAAGAATCTGTCACATGGAGCAGATGAACTCTCCACAGTGCCAAGCCCACACGAGCGAGAAGCCATTCAATTGCTCTGTGTGTGGGAAGGCATTTGCACAGAAATCAAATCTTAACACTCACAAGAAAACACACACGGGTGAGAAGCCATTCAATTGTTTTCCGTTGGAGAGGACACGGTCATCACCCCGAAACAAACATGCGAAGATCTGCAATGAGAGTGAAGTGAAATCAAAAGGTGAAATGCAAAGTGCTGCAGTGAGTCCTGAACAAAATGCATCTGTCGACCCTATTCAGGTGAATCCTGAGAGATGCTTGGATGTAGTGGATGTAATGACTCCCTGCAACAATTCCTCTTTCGACTTCATGCAGTTGGATCCTGAGAGATTGCTGGATGTAATGAGCCCTGACCACAATTCCTCTTTCGACCCCATGCAGGTGGATACTGAGAAATGGCTGCTGGGGTGGCTGGAGGGTCAAAGTATTTTGTACTTCTGTTAACTCTTGAAGTCCTGGAATGTGCATGTTTGTGTCTCTGTTAGATCAATCGATAAGGTACACATTACTTCCGTGATTTCCAGTACTCCAAGCTAGAGCGATGTTGTGAATGCTCTATGATGTGTTCGGATAAAAAGGAATTCCTTTTAAGCTCCAGAAGTGTTCACTTATTTCAGGATGACAACAATTTTATACTTCCATAGATGCGTTGCTTCGCCTGGTGGTTGTATCATCGGGACTGTTAAATGTGTGATGTTTATGGTAGAAGGTGCCACGTGTTGTCATCTTCTCACAGCTACTTGAGTGTTGTAGTTTATTCTAGACTTCGTCACGTTAAGATGGTGCTTTGTAGTCATATCGGATTACTTGTTGATGTGGTGTGATCCACAGTGGTTGTGAGGTGGTCCAATTCCTGATTTTACTGTCGTGACTAAGTGGCATTGTTGAGCTAAAGTTGGAGAAAGATTGTGATCATAACGTAGCCCTATATTTTAAACATTTTTCTTTAATTTTTTTTATTGTTTGATTAAAAAAACTTCTTCAAAGTGTCGGTTTCAGAATGTGCCTTCGTTGTTCCTGTGTTTGATGGCTTGGACTTGTGGACGAATGGCTTCAGTCGATAAGGACGTCAATTGGGAAGGATTAAGACGTTCACGTGTTTGATTTTGAGAATATTTTATAACTGTTGAATTAATGAAAGTGAAATAATTTTCCTAGTTCCTTAACTGTTTGAAAAAGCGAATTAATAAAGATTAATAAAGACCTGATTTGTGTTCCTAAACATGACTGATCGTACATTATTCCTACCATTTCCTTCCTTAAAAAGAATATGGACAAGTAGCCATGCACACACGAGTGTGTATCCTAACACGACTGTATATATACAGCGGTGTGCATTCACGCACGAGTGTGCATATACAGGGGTGTACATACATACTTTGAGATGACTACTCAAAGTTTATGACGGAAATTATAACATAACATCCTCGTTTTCTAGAAACACCTCGCTCAACACGAGTGTCCTTCAATATATTTATGAAACAAAGTCAGTACACTGTAAATTTGCACCTCGTTGTCCAAATCAAACTGGACAACAGCATTTTGATTCTTTAGACTATGTGTCGTTGTTTAATCCTTTAAACTTGCAGCAGTGTAGAGGACATTGCGGGGTGAATATTAGCAAATTAACAGGAAGCACGGAATTATGCATGGAGATGTACATTTTATTCAAACGGAAGCGTACAATTATGCAGTGGGATGTACATACTTATTAAGGTTTAATCTAAATGGCCAGATAAGCTAAGCTTTGTTGATTTATATGCGGATTGTAAATGTTACAAATCTACAATTGAATGCAAAGTCCATGATAGGCCAAATCGAGAACAAAGGATTTGGATGCTAGAGGGGAGTTATAAGGGGCTTAAAATCAGACCTCAAGACCATTTGGAGAGGAATTTTACTGAGGATAGACGCTCGATCATCGCCCTGCAGATTTCCCTTCTCCTGCGAGACTCAGCCTGGCGAGCACGATTGCTTGGCGACTGGTTGGCGACTTTGCTTCGGGAGAGTTCGTGGCGATCTCTTCAGACGGGTTACAGGGTCATCGATACACCGTGCATCAACAAGTAAGTGTCTTTGTTAGTGGATAACCAGGTAATCGCGTGTGTAGTCCGACTTACGAGACGTTACTGTGTCTCGGTTGGACGTTCGTGAGAGTTTGCTTTTTGGCGATTTGATCTACAAAGCTTAGAGGGCGCCGTTAACTCTCAACAACACCCGCGACTTTTACTCTGCTCTGTAGAATCTGTCACATGGAGCAGATTAACTCTAAACCGTGCCCCGCATACACGGGCGAGAAGCCGTTCAATTGCTCTGTGTGTGGGAAGGCATTTGCACAGAAATCAAATCTTAACACTCACAAGAAAACACACGGGCGAGAAGCCATTCAAGTGCTCTGTGTGTGGGAAGGCATTTGCACAGAAATAAAATCTTAACACTCACAAGAAAATACACACTGGTAAGAAGTCATTCAAGTGCTCTGTGTGTGGGAAGGAATTTTCACAGAAAGAAAATCTTAACACTCACAAGAAAACACACTCGGGTGAGAAGACATTCAAGTGTTCTGTGTGTGGGAAGGCATTTGCACAGAAATCAAATCTTAACACTCACAAGAAAATACACACGGGCGAGAAGCCATTCAAGTGCTCTGTCTGTGAGAAGGCATTTGCATAGAAATCAAATCTTAACACTCACAAGAAAACACACAATGGTGAGAAGCCATTCAAGTGCTCTGTGTGTGGGAAGGAATTTTCACAGAAATCACATCTTAACACTCACAAGAAAACACACACGGGCGAGAAGCCATTCAAGTGCTCTGTGTGTGGGAAGGCATTTGCGGATAAATCAGCTCTTAACAAATACCAGAAAACACAAACGGGCGAGAAGCCGTTCAATTGCTCTGTGTGTGGGAATGCATTTGCACAGAAATCACATCTTCAGAGTCACCAGAAAACACACACGGGCGAGAAGCCATTCACTTGCTCTGCGTGTGGGAAGGCATTTGCATGGAAATCAAATCTTCACAGTCACCAGAAAACTCACACGGGATGCCTGGATGTAGTGGAGGTAATGAGTCCTGGCAACAATTACTCTTTCGACCTCATGCAGGTGGATGCTGAGAAATCGCTGCTGGAGTGGTTGGAGGGTCAAAGTTTTGAGTACTTCTGTTAACTCTTGAAGTCCTGGAATGTGCATGATTGTGTCTCTGTTAGATCAATCAATAAGGTACACATTATTACTTCCGTGATTTCCAGTACTCCAAGCTCGAGGGATGTTGTGAATGCTCTATGATGTGTTGGGATAAAAAGGAATTCCTTTTAAGCTTCAGAAGCGTTCACGTGTTTCAGGATGAAAACAATTTTATACTTCCACAGATGCGTTGCTTCGTCTGGTGGTTGTATCATCGGGACTGTTAAATGTGTGATGTTTATGGTAGAAGGTGCCACGTGTTGTCATCTTCTCACAGCTACTTGAGTGTTGAAGTTCCTTCTAGACTTCGTCACGTTAAGGTGGTGCTTTGTAGTCATATCGGATTACTTGTTGATGTTGTGTGATGCACAGTGGTTGTGAGGTGGTCCAATTCCTGATTTTACTCTCGTGACTAAGTGGCCTTGTTGAGCCAAAGTTGTAGAAAGACTGTGATCATAACGTTGCCATATATCTTAAACATTTTTCTTTAATTTTCTTTATTGTTTAATTTAAAAAAAAACTACTTCAAAGTGTCGGTTTCAGAATGTGCGTTCGTTGTTCCTGTGTTTGATGGCTTGGACTTGTCGATGAATGGCTTCAGTCGATAAGGACGTCAATTTGGAAGGATTAAGACGTTCACGTGTTTGATTTTTTGAATATTTTATAACTGTTGAACTAATGAAAGTGAAATTATTTTTGGTTCCTTAACTCTTTGAAAAAGCGAATTAATACAAATTTTGATGCGAGTTTTAACGTTGATATTGTTGCAGATTAATAAAGACCTGATTTGTGTTTTTAAAGATGACTGATCGTACATTATTGTTACCATTTCCTTCCTTAAAAAGAACATTTACGAGTAGACATTCACACACGAGTGTGCATCCTAACACGACTGTACATATATACAGCGGTGTGCATTCACACACGAGTGTGCATATACAGGGGTGTACATACATACAGACATACAACGCAGTGTACATGCACAGCAGTGTACGAACACAAGGATTGCGTTCCACTGCGAACACGCACGATTGTACCTCCATACATACACACACATACGTATACGTTATTTCATTCTCAGAAGAAGAGCCACTCCATGTTGTTTGGCATTCCCCTGCCACGAATAAAGTTCTGTATTAACAACCTTCAACTTCATCGGCGTTCCCGGTCGGTAACGCTGTGGTGGATAAGAGCAATGTCCTTGAGGGAAGTCTCGTAGCCACCACAGCGGCCCACGAGGTCTCTGGACGGGTGCGAGGTGCTGGTAACACCTCCATATTCAATGCAGTTACCGTAACAAAAACACGTCCAAAATATAAAACACGTGCATAAATATTGAGCACATACACAAGAGTATACATACACGCTGAAGACTAAATATGGATGGTTGACTTTTTTGCGGTACGTTATGTTAAAACCACGCTTACAAGCTAAACCATTCAGATGATTACTCAAAGTTTATGACGGAAATTAGAACATAACATCCTCGTTTTCTAGAAACACCCCGCTCAACACGAGTGTCCTTAAATATATTTATGAAACAAAGTCAGTACAGTGTAAATTTGCACCACTTAGTCCAAATAAAACTCTTTATGTTGATAATTCAGACTGTGATTCGCTTCTAAATCCTGAAAATCTTGTATCAGTGTAGAGGACATTGCGGGGTGAATATTAGCAAATTAACAGGAAGCACAGAATAATGCTTGGAGATGTACATCTTTATTCAGACGGAAGTGTACAATTATGCAGTGGGATGTACATACTTATTAAGGTTTAAGTACAATGTGCCAGATTAGCTAAGCTACGTTGATTGATATGCCGATTGTTAATGTAAAAATTAACAATTGAATGCAAAGTCCATGATAGGCCAAGTCGAGAACAAAGGATTTGGATGCTAGATGGGAGTTATAAGGGGCTTAAAATCAGACCTCAAAACCAATTGGAGAGGAATTTTCCTGAGGATAGACGCTCGACTCATCGCTCTGCAGATTTCCCTTCTCCTGCGAGACTCAGCCTGGCGAGCACGATTGCTTGGCGACTGGTTGGCAACTTTGCTTCGGGAGAGTTCGTGGCGATCTCTTCAGACGGGTTACAGGGACATCGATACACCGTGCATCAACAAGTAAGTGTCTTTGTTAGTGGATAGCCAGGTAATCGCGTGTGTAGTCCGTCTTACGGGGCGTTACTGTGTCTCGGTTGGACGTTGGTGAAAGTTTGCTTTGTGGCGATTTGAGCCACACATCCACGCAGCTTAGAGGGCTCCGTTAACTCTAAACAACACCCGCGACTGTAACTCTGCTCTGAAGAATCTGTCACATGGAGCAGATGAACTCTCCACAGTGCCAAGCCCACACGAGCGAGAAGCCATTCAAGTGCTCTGTGTGTGGGAAGGCATTTGCACAGAAATCAAATCTTAACACTCACAAGAAAACACACACGGGTGAGAAGCCATTCAATTGTTTTCCGTTGGAAAGGACATGGTCATCACCCCGAAACAAACATGCGAAGATCTGCAATGAGAGTGAAGTGAAATCAAAAGGTGAAATGCAAAGTGCTGCAGTGAGTCCTGAACAAAATGCATCTGTCGACCCTATTCAGGTGAATCCTGAGAGATGCTTGGATGTAGTGGATGTAATGACTCCCTGCAACAATTCCTCTTTCGACTTCATGCAGTTGGATCCTGAGAGATTGCTGGATGTAATGAGCCCTGACCACAATTCCTCTTTCGACCCCATGCAGGTGGATACTGAGAAATGGCTGCTGGAGTGGCTGGAGGGTCAAAGTATTTTGTACTTCTGTTAACTCTTGAAGTCCTGGAATGTGCATGTTTGTGTCTCTGTTAGATCAATCGATAAGGTACACATTACTTCCGTGATTTCCAGTACTCCAAGCTAGAGCGATG
>NW_022638618.1:0-21084 GCF_010993605.1 Petromyzon marinus
AGTGGTGGTGCAGTGGTTAGCGCACTGTGTGAGTGTGGGGAGTGGTGGTGCAGTGGTTAGCGCACTGTGTGTGTGAGGAGCGGTGGTGCAGTGGTTAGCGCACTGTGTGTGTGAGTGGGGGAGTGGTGGTGCAGTGGTTAGCGCACTGTGTGAGTGTGGAGAGTGGTGGTGCAGTGGTTAGCGCACTGTGTGTGTGTTAGTAGGGAGTGGTGGTGCAGTGGTTAGCGCACTGTGTGTGTGGGGAGCGGTGGTGCAGTGGTTAGCGCACTGTGAGTGTGGGGAGTGGTGGTGCAGTGGTTAGCGCACTGTGTGTTAGTAGGGAGTGGTGGTGCAGTGGTTAGCGCAATGTGTGTGTGAGTGGGGAGTGGTGGTGCAGTGGTTAGCGCACTGTGTGTGAGTGTGGGGAGTGGTGGTGCAGTGGTTAGCGCACTGTGTGTGTGAGTCTGGGGAGTGGTGGTGCAGTGGTTAGCGCACTGTGTGTGCGTGTGGGGAGTAGTGGTGCAGTGGTTAGCGCACTGTGTGAGTGTGGGGAGTGGTGGTGCAGTGGTTAGCGCACTGTGTGAGTGTGGGGAGTGGTGGTGCAGTGGTTAGCGCACTGTGTGTGAGTGAGGGGAGCGGTGGTGCAGTGGTTAGCGCACTGTGTGAGTGTGGGGAGTGGTGGTGCAGTGGTTAGCGCACTGTGTGTTAGTAGGGAGTGGTGGTGCAGTGGTTAGCGCACTGTGAGTGTGGAGAGTGGGGAGTGGTGGTGCAGTGGTTAGCGCACTGTGTGTATGGGGAGTGGTGGTGCAGTGGTTAGCGCACTGTGTGTGAGTGAGGGGAGCGGTGGTGCAGTGGTTAGCGCACTGTGTGAGTGTGGGGAGTGGTGGTGCAGTGGTTAACGCACTGTGTGTTAGTAGGGAGTGGTGGTGCAGTGGTTAGCGCACTGTGTGTGTGGAGAGTGGGGAGTGGTGGTGCAGTGGTTAGCGCACTGTGTGAGTGTGGGGAGTGGTGGTGCAGTGGTTAGCGCACTGTGTGTGTGTGAGGGGAGGGGTGGTGCAGTGGTTAGCGCACTGTGTTGTGTGTAGGGAGTGGTGGTGCAGTGGTTAGCACACTGTGTGTGTGTGGGGAGCGGTGGTGCAGTGGTTAGCGCACTGTGTGTGTGTGTGGGGAGTGGTGGTGCAGTGGTTAGCGCACTGTGTGAGTGAGGGGAGCGGTGGTGCAGTGGTTAGCGCACTGTGTGAGTGTGGGGAGTGGTGGTGCAGTGGTTAGCGCACTGTGTGTTAGTAGGGAGTGGTGGTGCAGTGGTTAGCGCACTGTGTGTGTGGAGAGTGGGGAGTGGTGGTGCAGTGGTTAGCGCACTGTGTGAGTGTGGGGAGTGGTGGTGCAGTGGTTAGCGCACTGTGTGTGTGAGGAGCGGTGGTGCAGTGGTTAGCGCACTGTGTGTGTGAGTGGGGGAGTGGTGGTGCAGTGGTTAGCGCACTGTGTGAGTGTGGAGAGTGGTGGTGCAGTGGTTAGCGCACTGTGTGTGTGTTAGTAGGGAGTGGTGGTGCAGTGGTTAGCGCACTGTGTGAGTGGGGAGAGTGGTGGTGCAGTGGTTAGCGCACTGTGTGTGAGTGAGGGGAGCGGTGGTGCAGTGGTTAGCGCACTGTGTGTGTGGAGAGTGGGGAGTGGTGGTGCAGTGGTTAGCGCACTGTGTGTGTGGGGAGCGGTGGTGCAGTGGTTAGCGCACTGTGTGTTAGTAGGGAGTGGTGGTGCAGTGGTTAGCGCAATGTGTGTGTGAGTGGGGAGTGGTGGTGCAGTGGTTAGCGCACTGTGTGTGTGTGGGGAGTGGTGGTGCAGTGGTTAGCGCACTGTGTGTGTGAGTGGGGAGTGGTGGTGCAGTGGTTAGCGCACTGTGTGTGTGTGTGGGGAGTGGTGGGGCAGTGGTTAGCGCACTGTGTGTGTGTGAGTGGAGAGTGGTGGTGCAGTGGTTAGCGCACTGTGAGTGTGAGTGTGGGGAGCGGTGGTGCAGTGGTTAGCGCACTGTGTGTTAGTAGGGAGTGGTGGTGCAGTGGTTAGCGCACTGTGTGTGTGGGGGGAGTGGTGGTGCAGTGGTTAGCGCACTGTGTGTGTGGGGGGAGTGGTGGTGCAGTGGTTAGCGCACTGTGTGTGTGTGAGTGGGGAGCGGTGGTGCAGTGGTTAGCGCACTGTGTGTGTGAGGAGTGGTGGTGCAGTAGTTAGCACACTGTGTGTGGGGAGTGGTGGTGCAGTAGTTAGCGCACTGTGTGTGTGGGGGGAGTGGTGGTGCAGTGGTTAGCGCACTGTGTGTGTGTGTGGGGAGTGGTGGTGCAGTGGTTAGCGCACTGTGTGTTAGTAGGGAGTGGTGGTGCAGTGGTTAGCGCACTGTGTGTGTTAGTAGGGAGTGGTGGTGCAGTGGTTAGCGCACTGTGTGTGAGTGGGGAGTGGTGGTGCAGTGGTTAGCGCACTGTGTGTATGTGGGGAGTGGTGGTGCAGTGGTTAGCGCACTGTGTGTGTGTGTGGGGAGTGGTGGTGCAGTGGTTAGCGCACTGTGTGTGTGTGTGTGGGGAGTGGTGGGGCAGTGGTTAGCGCACTGTGTGTGTGATTGGGGAGTGGTGGTGCAATGGTTAGCGCACTGTGTGTGTGTGAGTGGGGAGTGGTGGTGCAGTGGTTAGCGCACTGTGAGTGTGAGTGTGGGGAGCGGTGGTGCAGTGGTTAGCGCACTGTGTGAGTGTGGGGAGTGGTGGTGCAGTGGTTAGCGCACTGTGTGTGTGTGAGGAGCGGTGGTGCAGTGGTTAGCGCACTGTGTGTGTGAGTGGGGGAGTGGTGGTGCAGTGGTTAGCGCACTGTGTGAGTGTGGAGAGTGGTGGTGCAGTGGTTAGCGCACTGTGTGTGTGTTAGTAGGGAGTGGTGGTGCAGTGGTTAGCGCACTGTGTGTGTGGGGAGCGGTGGTGCAGTGGTTAGCGCACTGTGAGTGTGGGGAGTGGTGGTGCAGTGGTTAGCGCACTGTGTGTTAGTAGGGAGTGGTGGTGCAGTGGTTAGCGCAATGTGTGTGTGAGTGGGGAGTGGTGGTGCAGTGGTTAGCGCACTGTGTGTGAGTGTGGGGAGTGGTGGTGCAGTAGTTAGCGCACTGTGTGTGTGAGTCTGGGGAGTGGTGGTGCAGTGGTTAGCGCACTGTGTGTGCGTGTGGGGAGTAGTGGTGCAGTGGTTAGCGCACTGTGTGAGTGTGGGGAGTGGTGGTGCAGTGGTTAGCGCACTGTGTGAGTGTGGGGAGTGGTGGTGCAGTGGTTAGCGCACTGTGTGTGAGTGAGGGGAGCGGTGGTGCAGTGGTTAGCGCACTGTGTGAGTGTGGGGAGTGGTGGTGCAGTGGTTAGCGCACTGTGTGTTAGTAGGGAGTGGTGGTGCAGTGGTTAGCGCACTGTGAGTGTGGAGAGTGGGGAGTGGTGGTGCAGTGGTTAGCGCACTGTGTGTATGGGGAGTGGTGGTGCAGTGGTTAGCGCACTGTGTGTGAGTGAGGGGAGCGGTGGTGCAGTGGTTAGCGCACTGTGTGAGTGTGGGGAGTGGTGGTGCAGTGGTTAACGCACTGTGTGTTAGTAGGGAGTGGTGGTGCAGTGGTTAGCGCACTGTGTGTGTGGAGAGTGGGGAGTGGTGGTGCAGTGGTTAGCGCACTGTGTGAGTGTGGGGAGTGGTGGTGCAGTGGTTAGCGCACTGTGTGTGAGTGAGGGGAGCGGTGGTGCAGTGGTTAGCGCACTGTGTTGTGTGTAGGGAGTGGTGGTGCAGTGGTTAGCACACTGTGTGTGTGTGGGGAGCGGTGGTGCAGTGGTTAGCGCACTGTGTGTGTGTGTGGGGAGTGGTGGTGCAGTGGTTAGCGCACTGTGTGAGTGAGGGGAGCGGTGGTGCAGTGGTTAGCGCACTGTGTGAGTGTGGGGAGTGGTGGTGCAGTGGTTAGCGCACTGTGTGTTAGTAGGGAGTGGTGGTGCAGTGGTTAGCGCACTGTGTGTGTGGAGAGTGGGGAGTGGTGGTGCAGTGGTTAGCGCACTGTGTGAGTGTGGGGAGTGGTGGTGCAGTGGTTAGCGCACTGTGTGTGTGAGGAGCGGTGGTGCAGTGGTTAGCGCACTGTGTGTGTGAGTGGGGGAGTGGTGGTGCAGTGGTTAGCGCACTGTGTGAGTGTGGAGAGTGGTGGTGCAGTGGTTAGCGCACTGTGTGTGTGTTAGTAGGGAGTGGTGGTGCAGTGGTTAGCGCACTGTGTGTGTGGGGAGAGTGGTGGTGCAGTGGTTAGCGCACTGTGTGTGAGTGAGGGGAGCGGTGGTGCAGTGGTTAGCGCACTGTGTGTGTGGAGAGTGGGGAGTGGTGGTGCAGTGGTTAGCGCACTGTGTGTGTGGGGAGCGGTGGTGCAGTGGTTAGCGCACTGTGTGTTAGTAGGGAGTGGTGGTGCAGTGGTTAGGGCAATGTGTGTGTGAGTGGGGAGTGGTGGTGCAGTGGTTAGCGCACTGTGTGTGTGTGGGGAGTGGTGGTGCAGTGGTTAGCGCACTGTGTGTGTGAGTGGGGAGTGATGGTGCAGTGGTTAGCGCACTGTGTGTGTGTGTGGGGAGTGGTGGTGCAGTGGTTAGCGCACTGTGTGTGAGTGGAGAGTGGTGGTGCAGTGGTTAGCGCACTGTGAGTGTGAGTGTGGGGAGCGGTGGTGCAGTGGTTAGCGCACTGTGTGTTAGTAGGGAGTGGTGGTGCAGTGGTTAGCGCACTGTGTGTGTGGGGGGAGTGGTGGTGCAGTGGTTAGCGCACTGTGTGTGTGGGGGGAGTGGTGGTGCAGTGGTTAGCGCACTGTGTGTGTGTGAGTGGGGAGCGGTGGTGCAGTGGTTAGCGCACTGTGTGTGTGAGGAGTGGTGGTGCAGTAGTTAGCACACTGTGTGTGGGGAGTGGTGGTGCAGTAGTTAGCGCACTGTGTGTGTGGGGGGAGTGGTGGTGCAGTGGTTAGCGCACTGTGTGTGTGTGTGTGTGGGGAGTGGTGGTGCAGTGGTTAGCGCACTGTGTGTTAGTAGGGAGTGGTGGTGCAGTGGTTAGCGCACTGTGTGTGTTAGTAGGGAGTGGTGGTGCAGTGGTTAGCGCACTGTGTGTGTGTGGGGAGTGGTGGTGCAGTGGTTAGCGCACTGTGTGTATGTGGGGAGTGGTGGTGCAGTGGTTAGCGCACTGTGTGTGTGTGTGGGGAGTGGTGGTGCAGTGGTTAGCCCACTGTGTGTGTGTGTGTGTGGGGAGTGGTGGGGCAGTGGTTAGCGCACTGTGTGTGTGATTGGGGAGTGGTGGTGCAATGGTTAGCGCACTGTGTGTGTGTGAGTGGGGAGTGGTGGTGCAGTGGTTAGCGCACTGTGAGTGTGAGTGTGGGGAGCGGTGGTGCAGTGGTTAGCGCACTGTGTGTGTGGGGAGTGGTGGTGCAGTGCTTAGCACACTGTGTGTGGGGAGTGGTGGTGCAGTGGTTAGCGCACTGTGTGTGTGTGAGTGGGGAGCGGTGGTGCAGTGGTTAACGCACTTTGTGTGTGAGTGGGGAGTGGTGGTGCAGTGCTTAGCGCACTGTGTGTGTGGTGGTGCAGTGGTGGTGGGGGGGGGAGCGTGGGTGGGTTGGTGGGTGGCAATCTGTAGTGGGAAGGGGGGTTATCAGCGCCGGCTGGACTCACACCAACACCCCCCCACCAATCCCCAATCTTTCCCCTCCATCTCCTCCATCCATCACACCACCCCCCCCACTATACACCCCCCCCCACTATACACCCCCCCACCACGACCACTGCCCCCCACCCCCCACCAGAAGCTTCGCCTCCAGCTCGCAGCCTTCACCCAAATCGATTGTCACCAGACCAAAATCGATCTTCAGACGCTCACTCCCTCCATCTCTCTCCCACTCCAACATCTCCTCTCTCCCTCTCTCTCTCCAACATCCATAGACACAGAGAGCCATAGACTCACCACACACAGAGAGCCATAGACTCACCACACACAGAGACCCATAGACTCACCACACAGAGAGCCATAGACTCACCACACAGAGAGCCATAGACTCACCACACACAGAGACCCATAGACTCACCACACAGAGAGCCATAGACTCACCACACACAGAGAGCCATAGACTCACCACACACAGAGAGCCATAGACTCACCACACAGAGAGACCCATAGACTCACCACACACAGAGAGCAATAGACTCACCACACAGAGAGCGCCATAGACTCACCACACACAGAGAGCCATAGACTCATCACACAGAGAGGCGTAGACTCACCACACACAGAGAGCCATAGACTCACACACAGAGAGCCATAGACTCACCTCACACAGAGAGCCATAGACTCACCACACAGAGACCCACAGACTCACTCACACAGAGACCCATAGACTAATCACACAGAGACCCATAGACTCCCCTCACACAGAGAGCCATAGACTCACCAAACACAGAGAGCCATAGACTCACCTCACACAGAGATCCATAGACTCATCACACATAGACCCACAGACTCACTCAGACAGAGACCCATAGACTCATCACAGAGAGAGCCATAGACTCATCATACAGAGAGCCATAGACTCACCACACAGAGAGAGCCATAGACTCATCATACAGAGAGCCATAGACTCACCTCACACAGAGCCATAGACTCATCACACAGACACCCATAGACTCATCACACAGAGAGCCATAGACTCATCACACAGAGACCCATAGACTCACTACATAGAGACCCGTAGACTCACCACACAGAGACCCATAGACTCATCACACAGAGACCCATAGACTCACCACACACATAGAGCCATAGACTCACCACACACAGAGACCCATAGACTCATCACACAAAGAGCCATAGACTCACTACATAGAGACCCGTAGACTCACCACACAGAGACCCATAGACTCATCACACAGAGACCCATAGACTCACCACACACAGAGAGCCATAGACTCACCACACAGAGACCCATAGACTCACCACACACAGAGAGCCATAGACTCACCTCACACAGAGAGCCATAGACTCACCACACACAGAGAGCCATAGACTCATCACCCAGAGACCCATAGACTCATCACCCAGAGACCCATAGACTCACCACACAGAGACCCACAGACTCACCACACAGAGACCCACAGACTCACCACACAGAGACCCACAGACTCACCACACAGAAACCCACAGACTCACCACACAGAGACCCACAAACTCACTACACACAGAGACCCATAGACTCACCACACAGAGACCCACAGACTCATCACACAGAGACCCACAGTCTCATCACACAGAGACCCATAGACTCATTACACAAAGACGCATAGACTCATTACACAGAGACGCATAGACTCATCACACACAGAGACCCATAGACTCATCACACAGAGATCCAGAGACTCATTACACAGAGGCCCATAGACTCATCACACAGAGACCCATAGACTCATCACACAGAGACCCATAGACTCATCAAACAGAGACCCATAGACTCACCACAAAGAGACCCACAGACTCACTCACACAGAGAGCCATAGACTCACCACACAGAGACCCACAGACTCACTCACACAGAGACCCATAGACTCATCACACAGAGAGCCACAGACTCACTCACATAGAGAGCCATAGACTCACCACACAGAGACCCACAGACTCACTCACACAGAGACCCATAGACTCATCACACAGAGACCCATAGACTCACCACACAGAGACCCATAGACTCATCACACAGAGACCCACAGACTCATTACACAGACACCCATAGACTCACCACAGAGAGAGGATAGACTCATCACACAGAGACCCATAGACTCATTACACAGAGACCCATAGACTCACCACACAGACACCCACAGGTTCACCACACAGAGACCCACAGACTCACCACACAGAAACCCACAGACTCACCACATAGAGACCCACAAACTCACTACACACAGAGACCCATAGACTCACCACACAGAGACCCACAGACTCATCACACAGAGACCCACAGACTCATCACACAGAGACCCATAGACTCACCACACAGAGAGCCATCGACTTACCACACAGAGAGCCATAGACTCATCACACAGAGACCCATAGACTCATCACACAGAGGCCCATAGACTCATCACACAGAGACCCATAGACTCAGCACACAGAGACCCATAGACTCATCAAACAGAGACCCATAGACTCACTCACACAGAGAGCCATAGACTCACCACACAGAGACCCACAGACTCACTAACACAGAGACCCATAGACTCATCACACAGAGAGCCACAGACTCACTCACATAGAGAGCCATAGACTCACCACACAGAGACCCACAGACTCATTCACACAGAGACCCATAGACTCATCACACAGAGACCCATAGACTCACCACACAGAGACCCACAGACTCATTCACACAGAGACCCATAGACTCATCACACAGAGACCCATAGACTCACCACACAGAGACCCATAGACTCATCACACAGAGACCCACAGACTCATTACACAGACACCCATAGACTCACCACAGAGAGAGCATAGACTCATCACACAGAGACCCATAGACTCATTACACAGAGACCCATAGACTCACCAAACAGAGACCCATAGACTCATCACAGAGAGACCCACAGACTCATTACACAGAGACCCATAGACTCACCACAGAGAGAGCATAGACTCATCACACAGAGACCCATAGACTAATCACACAGAGACTCATAGACTCATCACACAGAGAACCATAGACTCATCACACAGAGACCCATAGACTCATCACATAGAGACCCATAGACTAATCACACAGAGACCCATAGACTAATCACTCAGAGACCCATAGACTAATCACACAGACACCCATAGACTAATCACTCAGAGACCCATAGACTCACCACACAGAGACCAATAGACTCACCACACAGAGACCCATAGACTCATCACACAGAGACCTATAGACTAATCACACAGAGACCCATAGACTCATCACACATAGACCCATAGACTCATCACACAGACACCCATAGACTCATCACACAGACACCCATAGACTCATCAAACAGAGACCCATAGACTCACCTCACACAGAGAGCCATAGACTCACCACGCAGAGACCCATAGACTCATCACACCGACACCCATAGACTCATCACACAGACACCCATAGACTCATCAAACAGAGACCCATAGACTCACTCACACAGAGACCTACAGACTCATCACACAGAGACCCACAGACTCACACACAGATACACATAGACTGTGTGTGTCTATGTGTGTCTGTGTCTGTCTGTGTGTATGTGTGTATGTCTATATGTCTATGTATGCATGTCTATGTGTGTATGTGTGTCTTGTGTGTATGTCTGTGTGTGTCTATGTGTGTGTGTCTATGTGTATGTATGTGTGTCTATGTGTGTCTGTGTGTATCTATGTGTGTGTCTGTGTGTGTGTCTATGTGTATGTGTGTATGTGTCTGTATGTGTGTGTGTCTATGTGTGTGTGTCTATAAATATTGGAAGAAGTCACCCCCTGTGAGTGGCTGGCTGAGGTGCCATCTGTTGAGGAAGTACTGAAGGCGATCCGGAGTCTGAGACCAGGAAAGGCAGCGGGCAGAGATGATCTCCCAAGCGAAATGCTGAGGGAGGGTGGCGTTTGTGCACAGACTGCCCTATATGACATCATAACAACAGTCTGGACCACTGGACGGGTTCCACAGGATTGGAAGGATGCCCTGGTGGTCCCCCTCTTTAAGAAGGGGGACCGCACAGACTGTAACAACTACAGGGACATCTCACTCCTCAGTGTGCCGGGAAAGGTCCTGGCAAGGATTATTCAGCATCACCTTGCCAGGCACGCTGAGGAGAGGCTTGCGGAGCCCCAATGCGGTTTCAGGAAAGGGCGGTCCTGCACAGATGCCATATTTTCTGTCCGTCTGTTACAGCAGAGGTGTAGGGAATTCCAACAAGACCTACATCTCTGCTTTATTGACCTGGTCAAGGCCTATGATACCATCAGTAGGCCTGGGCTCTGGGTTGTTCTTCGTGCTTTTGGAGTACCTGAGCCTCTGCTCACGATCATTAAGGACCTTCATGATGGTGAGCGGGCCCGGGTAAAACTACGTGGCCTGGAGTCAGAGCCATTCCCTGTACACCTTGGGGTGCGACAGGGATGTCCTCTGGCTCCCACATTATTTAACATCTATTTTGACCACGTAGTTCGTGAGGCCTTCAATAGCTGTACCGGGGGATTCTCAATATAGTACAGATATAATGGGAGGCTGATCGATGCCCGGGTGCGGTCAAGGGATGGCTCCCTATTGCTCAACCACGTTATGTATGCTGATGATTTGGTAATAGCTGCTCATTCAGAGGAGGAGTTGGAGACGCTGCTGCTGAGACTGGAGCGTGCCACTAAGAGGTGGGGCCTTACCATCAGCCCCACCAAAACTAAGCACCTGCCTGGGTATTTTGTACCATCGGACACTCCACCCCCACAACTCCCAATCGGTAATGGAGCAGTTGTGGAGAGAGTGGAGAGTTTCCCATTCCTGGGCACTGTGCTTATGACCGGCTCCAGTTTAACAGCAGAGGTCTCACTCCGAATCAGTCGAGCGGCAATATCTTTTCATCGGTTGCGTAACGCTGTGTGGAAGCTACCTGGTCTGTCGCTCCGCACTAAGCTTCAGGTCTTTTTGGCCACGGTCATTCCCTCCCTTCTCTACGCTTGCGAAACGTGGACCCCCCTAATGGAACATCTTCGCCGGTTAGAAACATTTAGGCTGGCCTGCCTACGATCCATCCTGGGATTAACCAGACTGGATTGTGTGAGGAGCTCACAAATCCTCGAAAGATCTGGGCAAGGTCCCATCGGTGAGCTCCTCCGGCAGGCAAGGCTGCGATGGCTGGGTCATGTAGCCCGCATGCCCAGCCACCGCATGCCGAAACAGCTTTTGTTCGGCCGGATTGAGGGGGCTAAACGGGCGCGGCACGGGCTAGAGAAGAGATGGAGTGATGTGGTACAGGAGGACGTGGAGCTGAGTGGACTTGCCGATGACCGGTACCAGCGGTGTCAAGATCGGCCTCTGTGGAGGAGGCTCGTGAAGGATGATACTGGGCAGTTGGAGGCAGTCGCCCTCCAACAACAACGGAGGGCGGAGGAGCGACGCTCAGACCAACGAGCGGAGCGCCGGGTGGCTAAAGCACAGCAGGTTGGCACAGTAGGGGGCACAGGTGGTGCATCAGCCAGTCATCTCAGTCATTCGACCCGTGGCACCTGGGTCTGCCCCGTGACCTCCTGCCAGCGGGCGTTCGACACTTCACGTGGCCTCAGGGTGCACATAGCCTGGCACAAGCGTCGTGGTGACGTCACCACCACTTAGTGGCGAATGGCGGTTGTTGTTGTGTCTATGTGTGTGTCTATGTGTCTATGTGTATGTCTATGTGTGTCTATGTCTATGTGTGTGTATGTCTATGTGTGTATGTGTGTCTATGTGTCTATGTGTGTGTCTATGTCTATGTGTGTGTATGTCTATGTGTGTGTATGTCTATGTGTGTGTCTATGTGTGTGTATGTCTATGGGTGTGTCTATGTCTATGTGTGTATGTGTGTCTATGTGTGTGTATGTCTATGTGTGTCAATGTGTCTATGTGTGTGTGTCTATGTGTCTATGTGTATGTGTGTGTGTCTATGTGTGTGTATGTCTATGTGTGTGTGTGTGTGTCTATGTGTGTGTCTATGTCTATGTGTGTGTATGTCTATGTGTGTGTCTATGTCTTTGTGTGTGTATGTCTATGTGTGTATGCGTGTGTCTATGTGTGTATGTGTGTGTCTATGTGTGTGTGTGTATGTGTGTCTATGTGTGTGTATGTGTGTGTCTATGTGTTTATGTGTGTGTGTGTCTCCCCTAGGTCGACTCAGCCTCAAATGAGTACCTGGTACGGTGTGTGAACATTGCCACTAGGGAGACAAAGGCGGTCGGGCGTGGTGCTGGCCACCCACCCCCTCGTGTACCGTTCCGGCCTTCATAGGTGCTCGCTAACAGCACTTGCCCCTACAGTCTGTTAAGGCTATATGGGGGATATTTGTCTTTGTGTGTGTGTCTGTGTGTATGTGTGTGTCAATGTGTGTATGTGTGTCTATGTGTGTGTGTGTCTATGTGTGTATGTCTATGTGTGTATGTCTATGTGTGTATGTGTGTCTATGTGTGTGTCTATGTCTATGTGTGTGTATGTCTATGTGTGCGTCTATGTCTGTGTATGTCTATGTGTGTGTGTATGTCTATGTGTGTGTATGTCTATGTGTGTGTATGTGTGTGTATGTGTCTATGTGTGTCTATGTGTGTGTATGTCTATGTGTGTGTATGTGTCTATGTGTGTCTATGTGTGTGTATGTCTATGTGTGTGTATGTCTATGTGTGTGTCTATGTGTGTATGTCTATGTGTCTATGTGCGTGTGTATGTCTATGTGTGTGTCTATGTGTGTATGTGTGTCTATGTGTGTGTGTCTATGTGTATGTCTAAATGTGTGTGTCTATGTGTGTGTCTATGTGTGTATGTGTGTCTATGTGTGTGTCTATGTCTATGTGTGTGTCTGTGTCTATGTGTGTCTATGTGTGTATGTGTGTCTATGTGTGTGTATGTCTGTATGTATGTGTGTCTGTGTGTGTGTCTATGTGTGTATGTCTATGTGTATCTATGTGTATGTCTATGTATGTATGTCTGTGTGTGTCTATGTCTGTGTGTGTCTATGAGTGTCTATGTGTGTCTGTGTGTGTGTGTATGTGTGTGTCTATGTGTGTATGTCTATGTGTGTGTCTGTGTGTGTCTATGTGTATGTCTATGTGTGTGTGTCTATGTGTGTATGTCTATTTGTGTCTGTGTGTGTGTCTATGTGTATGTCTATGTGTGTATGTCTATGTGTGTGTCTATGTGTGTGTGTCTATGTGTATGTCTATGTGTGTCTGTGTATGTCTATGTGTGTCTGTGTGTGTGTCTGTGTGTGTCTATGTGTGTATGTCTATGTGTGTGTGTCTATGTGTGTGTCTATGTGTGTCTATGTGTGTCTGTCTATGTGTGTGTATGTCTGTGTGTGTCTATGTGTGTCTATGTGTGTGTGTCTATGTATGTGTGTCTATGTGTCTGTGTGTATGTCTATGTGTGTGTCTATGTGTGTCTGTGTGTCTCTGAGTGTCTATGTATGTATGTCTATGTGTCTATGTGTGTGTGTCTATGTGTGTGTGTCTATGTATGTCTATGTGTGTGTGCCTGTATGTATGTCTATGTGTGTCTATGTGTCTATGTGTGTGTGTCTATGTGTATACGTGTATGTCTATGTGTCTCTGAGTGTCTATGTATGTATGTCTATGTGTCTGTGTGTCTATGTGTGTGTCTATGTATGTCTATGTCTATGTGTATGTCTATGTGTGTAAGTCTATGTGTGTCTGTGTATGTCTATGTGTGTCTATGTGTGTCTGTGTGTGTGTCTATGTGTGTGTCTATGTGTGTATGTCTATGTATGTATGTCTATGTGTGTGTGTCTATGTGTGTATGTCTATGTGTGTCTGTGTGTCTCTGAGTGTCTATGTATGTATGTCTATGTGTCTATGTGTGTGTCTATGTGTATGTCTATGTGTGTCTATGTGTGTGTCTGTATGTCTATGTGTGTCTATGTATGTGTGTCTATGTGTCTGTGTGTATGTCTATGTATGTATGTATGTCTATGTGTCTGTGTGTATGTCTATGTATGTATGTATGTCTATGTGTCTATGTGTTGTGTCTATGTGTGTGTGTCTATGTGTCTATGTGTGTGTGTCTGTATGTCTATGTGTCTATGTGTGTGTCTATGTGTATATTTGTATGTCTATGTGTCTCTGAGTGTCTATGTATGTATGTCTATGTGTCTGTGTGTGTGTCTATGTGTGTGTCTATGTATGTCTATGTCTATGTGTGTAAGTCTATGTGTGTCTGTGTATGTCTATGTGTGTTTATGTGTGTCTATGTGTGTCTGTGTGTCTATGTCTATGTATGTCTATGTCTCTATGTGTCTATGTCTCTGTGTCTCTGAGTGTGTCTGTGTGTGTGTCTATGTCTATGTCTATTTATGTCTATGTCTCTATGTGTCTATGTATCTATGTGTCTCTGAGTGTGTCCGTGTGTGTGTCTATGTCTATCTATGTGTGTCTATGTATGTCTATGTGTGTCTCTGAGTGTGTCTCTGTGTGTATGTCTATGTGTGTGTGTCTATATGTCTGTGTCTATGTATGTCTATGTGTCTGTGTCTATGTATGTCTATGTGTCTGTGTCTATGTATGTCTATGTGTCTGTGTCTATGTATGTCTATGTGTCTGTGTCTATGTATGTCTATGTGTCTGTGTCTATGTCTCTGTGTGTCTGTGTCTATGTATGTGTCTATGTCTATGTATGTCTATGTGTGTCTCTGAGTGTGTCTGTGTGTCTCTCTATGTGTCTATGTCTGTGTGTCTATGTGTCTGTGTCTATGTATGTCTATGTGTCTCTGTGTCTCTGAGTGTGTCTCTGTGTCTCTCTGTGGCTGTGTGTCTCTGTGTGTCTCTGAGTGTGTCTCTGTGTGTGTGTCTATGTCTGTATGTCTATGTGTGTGTCTATGTGTCTGTGTCTATGTGTGTCTATGTCTGTGTGTCTCTGTGTGTCTCTATGTGTCTATGTCTATCTATGTGTGTCTCTGAGTGTCTGAGTGTGTCTCTGTGTGTGTGTCTATGTGTCTGTGTCTATGTGTGTCTATGTGTCTGTGTCTATGTGTGTCTCTGAGTGTGTCTCTGTGTGTCTGTGTCTATGTATGTGTCTATGTCTATGTATGTCTATGTGTGTCTCTGAGTGTGTCTGTGTGTCTCTCTATGTGTCTATGTCTGTGTGTCTATGTGTCTGTGTCTATGTATGTCTATGTGTCTCTGTGTCTCTGAGTGTGTCTCTGTGTCTTTCTGTGGCTGTGTGTCTCTGTGTGTCTCTGAGTGTGTCTCTGTGTGTGTGTCAATGTCTGTATGTCTATGTGTGTCTATGTGTCTGTGTCTATGTGTGTCTATGTCTGTGTGTCTCTGTGTGTCTCTGTGTGTGTCTCTATGTGTCTATGTCTATGTATGTCTATGTCTCTGTGTGTGTGTCTATGTCTCCGTGTCTCTATGTGTGTCTCTGAGTGTGTCTCTGTGTCTCTATGTGTCTGTGTGTCTCTGAGTGTGTCTCTGTGTCTATGTATTTCTATGTGTCTGTGTCTATGTATGTCTATGTGTGTGTCTCTGTATGTGTCTATGTCTATCTATGTATGTCTATGTGTCTATGTCTATCTATGTGTGTCTCTGAGTGTCTCTGAGTGTGTCTCTGTGTGTGTGTCTATGTGTTTGTGTGTATGTGTGTCTATGTGTCTGTGTCTATATGTGTCTCTGAGTGTCTCTGAGTGTGTCTCTGTGTGTGTGTCTATGTGTCTGTGTCTATGTGTGTCTCTGAGTGTCTCTAAGTGTGTCTCTGTGTGTGTGTCTATGTGTCTGTGTCTATGTGTGTCTATGTGTCTGTGTCTATGTGTCTCTGAGTGTCTGTGTGTGTGTCTCTGTGTGTGTCTATGTGTCTGTGTCTATGTGTGTCTATGTGTCTGTGTCTATGTGTCTCTGAGTGTCTCTGTGTGTGTCTGTGTGTGTGTGTCTATGTGTCTGTGTCTATGTGTGTCTATGTGTCTGTGTCTATGTGTCTCTGAGTGTCTCTGTGTGTGTCTCTGTGTGTGTGTCTATGTGTCTGTGTCTATGTGTGTCTATGTGTCTGTGTCTATGTGTGTCTATGTGTCTGTGTCTGTGTGTCTCTGAGTGTCTCTGAGTGTGTCTCAGTGTGTGTGTCTATGTGTCTGTGTCTATGTGTGTCTATGTGTCTGTGTCTATGTGTGTCTCTGAGTGTCTCTGAGTGTGTCTCTGTGTGTGTCTATGTGTCTGTGTCTATGTGTGTCTATGTGTCTGTGTCTATGTGTGTCTCTGAGTGTCTCTGAGTGTGTCTCTGTGTGTGTGTCTATGTGTATGTGTCTATGTGTGTCTATGTGTCTGTGTCTATGTGTCTGTGTCTATGTGTGTCTATGTGTCTCTGAGTGTCTCTGTGTGTCTCTGTGTGTGTGTCTATGTGTCTGTGTCTATGTGTGTCTCTGAGTGTCTCTGTGTGTGTCTCTGTGTGTGTGTCTATGTGTCTGTGTCTATGTGTGTCTCTGAGTGTCTCTGTGTGTGTCTCTGTGTGTGTCTGTGTCTATGTGTGTCTATGTGTCTGTGTCTATGTGTGTCTCTGAGTGTCTCTGAGTGTGTCTCTGTGTGTGTGTCTATGTGTCTGTGTCTATGTGTGTCTCTGTGTGTGTCTATGTGTGTGTGTCTATGTGTCTGTGTCTATGTGTGTCTCTGAGTGTGTCTCTGTGTGTGTGTCTATGTGTCTGTGTCTATGTGTCTGTGTCTCTGAGTGTCTCTGAGTGTGTCTCTGTGTGTGTCTCTGTGTGTGTCTATGTGTGTGTGTCTATGTGTGTCTATGTGTGTCTATGAGTGTCTCTGTGTGTGTCTCTGAGTCGGGGTCGTTTGAAGGCGTCGAGGGGCGGGGCTGCCGCTTTCCGGGGGGGATGATCGCCGCCGGGGGCGAGGGGCGGGGCTGGGGGGATTAACCCAGACGCCGGACGGGGGGCGGGGCCGGGGTGGCGGCCGGGGGAGTGAGAGATTGTGTGTGTGTCTGTGTGTGTGTCTGTGTGTGTGTCTGTATGTGTCTGTGTGTGTGTCTGTGTGTGTGTGTCTGTGTGTGTGTCTGTGTGTGTCTGTGTGTGTCTGTGTGTGTGTGTCTGTATGTGTCTGTGTGTCTGTGTGTGTGTCTGTATGTGTGTGTATGTCTGTGTGTGTGTGTCTGTGTGTGTGTGTCTATGTGTCTGTGTGTGTGTCTGTGTGTGTGTGTCTATGTGTCTGTGTGTGTGTCTGTGTGTGTGTCTATGTGTGTGTCTGTGTGTGTGTCTGTGTGTGTGTCTGTGTGTGTGTCTGTATGTGTCTGTGTGTGTGTCTGTGTGTGTGTCTGTGTGTGTGTCTGTGTGTGTGTCTGTGTGTGTGTGTCTATGTGTCTGTGTGTGTGTCTGTGTGTGTGTGTGTCTATGTGTCTGTGTGTGTGTCTGTGTGTGTGTCTATGTGTGTGTGTCTGTATGTGTCTGTGTGTGTGTGTGTGTGTCTGTGTGTGTGTCTGTGTGTGTGTGTCTGTGTCTGTATGTGTCTGTGTGTGTGTGTGTGTCTGTGTGTGTGTCTGTATGTGTCTGTGTGTGTGTCTGTGTGTGTGTCTGTATGTGTCTGTGTGTGTGTCTGTGTGTCTGTGTGTGTGTGTCTGTGTGTGTGTCTGTGTGTGTGTCTGTGTGTCTGTGTGTGTGTCTGTGTGTGTGTGTCTGTGTGTGTGTCTGTGTGTGTGTCTGTGTGTCTGTGTGTGTGTGTCTGTGTGTGTGTCTGTGTGTGTGTGTCTGTGTGTGTGTGTGTGTGTCTGTGTGTGTGTCTGTGTGTGTGTCTGTGTGTGTGTGTATGTGTGTGTGTCTGTGTGTGTGTCTATGTGTCTGTGTGTGTGTCTATGTGTCTGTGTGTATGTGTTTGTGTCTGTGTGTGTCTGTGTGTCTGTGTGTGTGTCAGTGTTTGTGTCTGTGTGTCTGTGTGTGTGTGTCTGAGTGTCTGTGTGTGTGTTTGTGTTCTGTGTGTGTATGTCAGTGTTTGTGTGCGTGTCAGTGTGTGTGTCTGTGTGTGTGTGTCTGTGTGTGTGTCTGTGTGTATGCGTGTCTGTGTGTGTGTCTGTGTGTGTGTGCGTGTCAGTGTGTGTGTGTCTGTGTGTCTGTGTGTGTCTGTGTGTGTGTGTCTGTGTGTGTGTGTCTGTGTGTGTCTGTGTGTGTGTGTGCCTGTGTGTGTGTGTCTGTGTGTGTGTGTGTCTGTGTGTGTGCGTGTCAGTGTCTGTGTCTGTATAGACACACAAAGATCCCCCGTGTAGCCTTAACAGACTGTAGGGGCAAGTGCTGTTAGCGAGCACCTATGAAGGCCCGAACGGTACATGAGGGGGTGGGTGGCCAGCACCACGCCCGACCGCCTTTGTCTCCCTAGTGGCAATGTTTACACACCGCACCAGGTACTCATTTGAGGCTGAGTCGACCTAGGGGAGGCCCGGGACCGGTTCAGATAATCGTCACTGGTGTTGGCCGTGAGCGGGAATCGAACCCGGGTCGCCAGGTTCATAGCGCAGCGTAGCGCTAACCACTACACATAGACACACACAGAGACTCACACAGACACACACACAGACACACAGAGACTCACACAGACACACACACACAGACTCACACAGACACACACACAGAGACTCACACAGACACACACACACAGAGACTCACACAGACACACAGGCACACTTAGACACACACACATAGACACACACATACAGACACACATACACACATAGACACACATACACACAGACACACATAGACACACACACATAGACATACATACACACACAGACACACACACACACATAGACACATACACACAGACACACATACACACATAGACACATAAACACAGACCCACATACACACATACACACACACATAGACACACATACACATACACACACAGACATACACACACACACAGACACACACACACAGAGGGAGACACACACACACACATACACACACACACATAGACACACACACACACAGACACACACACAGACACACACATAGACACACACACATACACACAGACACACACTCATACACACACAGACACACACATACATACACACACATAGACATACACACACACACAGACACACACACACAGACACACACACAGACACACACAGACACACACACACATACACACAGACACACACACAGACACACATCATACATACATACACACAGACACACACACACAGACACACACACATAGACACACAGACACACACACACACACAGACACACAGACACACACACACAGACACACACACACATACACACAGACACACACACACAGACACACATCATACATACATACACACAGACACACACACACACACAGACACACATACACAGACACACAGACACACACACACAGACACACACACAGACATACACACACAGACACACACACAGACACATAGACACACACACACAGACATACACACACAGACACACAGACACACACACACAGACACACACACAGACATACACACACAGACACACACACAGACACATAGACACACACACACAGACACACATACACACATAGACACATAAACACAGACACACATACACACACACATAGACACACATACACAGACATACACACACACAGACATACACACACACAGACACACACACACAGAGGGAGACACACACACACACACACAGACACACACACATACACACACACACATAGACACACACACACAGACACACACACAGACACACACACATACACACAGACACACACTCATACACACACAGACACACGCATACATACACACACATAGACATACACACACACACAGACACACACACACAGACACACACACACAGACATACACACACATACATACACACAGACACACACACACAGACACACACACACAGACATACACACACACACAGACACACAGACATACACACACAGACACACACACAGACACACACACACAGACACACACACACAGACACACACACACAGACACACACACAGAGGGAGACACGGGGGTACACCCACCCCGTCCACTTCCCCCCCCAGCCCCCGCCCCTCCCCCACCCGGCCCCTCCCCCCGCCGTCACGCGCGGTGGCGGCCGGAAAGAGAGGGGCGGGGTCAGCGGGGGGCGATGAGGGGCGGGGCCAGCGGGGGGCGATGAGGGGCGGGGCCAGCGGGGGGCGGCGGGAGACCGCGGGGGGCGGCGGCGTCGGCGGCGGCCGGCGACGGGGGGAGGGGCCAGCGGAGGGCGGGGGATGAGGGGAGGGGCCAGCGGGGGATGAGGGGAGGGGCGCAGCGGGGGGCGCGTGCAGATATGCAGACCGCTGTGTGTGGTGAGTGGTGAGTCTGTGTGTGTGTGGTGTGTGTGGTGTGTGTGTGTGGTGTGTGTGGTGTGTGTGTGTGGTGTGTGTGTGGTGAGTGTGTGTGTGGTGTGTGTGTGGTGTGTGTGGTGTGTGTGGTGAGTGTGTGTGTATGTGGTGTGTGTGTGGTGTGTATGTGTGTGTGGTGTGTGTGGGGTGTGTGGTGTGTGTGTATGTGGTGTGTGTGTGTGTGGTGTGTGTGGTGTGTGTGGTGAGTGTGTATGTGGTGTGTGTGTGTGTGGTGTGTGTGGTGTGTGTGTGTGTGGTGTGTGTGTGTGGTGTGTGTGTGGTGTGTGTGTGGTGTGTGTGTGTGTATGTGGTGTGTGTGTATGTGGTGTGTGTGTATGTGGTGTGTGTGTGGTGTGTGTGGTGTGTGTGTGGTGTGTGTGTGTGGTGTGTGTGGTGTGTGTGTGTGTGGTGTGTGTGTGGTGTGTGTGTGGTGTGTGTGTGTGTATGTGGTGTGTGTGTATGTGGTGTGTGTGTATGTGGTGTGTGTGTGGTGTGTGTGGTGTGTGTGTGGTGTGTGTGTGTGGTGAGTCTGTGTGTGTGTGGTGTGTGTGGTGTGTGTGTGTATGTGGTGAGTGTGTGTGTGGTGAGTGTGTGTGTATGTGGTGTGTGTGTATGTGGTGTGTGTATGTGGTGTGTGTGTGGTGTGTGTGTGGTGTGTGTGTGGTGTGTGTGGGTGATGTGTGTGTGTATGTGGTGTGTGTATGTGGTGTGTGTGTGGTGTGTGTGTGGTGTGTGTGTGTGTGTGTGGTGTGTCTGTGGTGTGTGTGTGTGTATGTGGTGTGTGTGTGGTGCGTGTAGTGTGTGTGTGTGGTGTGTGGTGTGTGTGGTGTGTGTGTGGTGTGTGTGGTGTGTGTGTGGTGTGTGTGTGGTGTGTGTGTGGTGTGTGTGTGTGTGGTGTGTGTGTGGTGTGTGTGTGTGTATGTGGTGTGTGTGTGGTGCGTGTAGTGTGTGGTGTGTGTGTGGTGTGTGTGGTGTGTGTGTGGTGTGTGTGGTGGTGTGTGTGTGTGGTGTGGG
>NW_022638619.1:0-20978 GCF_010993605.1 Petromyzon marinus
GTGTGTGTGGTGTGTAGTGTGTGTGGTGTGTGTAGTGTGTGTGTTGTGTAGTGTGTGTGTTGTGTGTGTGTGTAGTGTGTTGTGTGTATGTGTTGTGTGTGCGCAGCGCTGTGGGGTGAGCCGGTGTTTGTGGTGTGTGTTGTGTGTGGTGTGTGTAGTGTGTGTGTGGTGTGTGTGTGTTGTGTGTGTGTTGTGTGTGTGTAGTGTGTCTGTGTGTAGTGTGTGTTGTGTGTGTGTGTAGTGTGTGTGTGTGTTGTGTGTGTTGTGTTGTGTGTGTTGTGTTGTGTGTGTGTGTTGTGTGTGTTTGTAGTGTGTGTTGTGTGGTGTGTAGTGTGTTGTGTAGTGTGTGTGTTGTGTGTGTTGTGTGTGCGCAGCGCTGTGGGGTGAGCCGGTGTGTGTGTGGTGTGTGTGTTGTGGTGTGTGTAGTGTGTGTGTGTTGCGTAGTGTGTGTGTGTGTTGTGTAGTGTGTGTGTAGTGTGTTGTGTAGTGTGTGTGTGTTGTGTAGTGTGTGTTGTGTGTGTGTGTGGTGTGTGTGTTGTGTGTGTTGTGTGTGCGCAGCGCTGTGGGGTGAGCCGGTGTGCGTGGTGTGTTGTGTGTTGTTGTGTGGTGTGTGTTGTGTAGTGTGTGTGTGTAGTGTAGTGTGTGTTGTGTGTAGTGTGTAGTGCGTGTGTGTGTTGTGTGTGTGTGTGTAGTGTGTGTAGTGTGTGTAGTGTGTGTGTGTGTAGTGTGTGTTGTGTGTGTGTGTGTAGTGTGTGGTGTGTGTAGTGTGTGTGTGGTGTTGTGTGTGTGGTGTGTTGTGTGTGTGTTGTGTTGTGTGTGTGTGTTGTGTGTGTGTGTTGTGTGTAGTGTGTGTGTGGTGTTGTGTGTAGTGTGTGTGTGGTGTTGTGTGTAGTGTGTGTGTGGTGTTGTGTGTAGTGTGTGTGTAGTGTGTGTTGTGTTGTGTAGTGTGTGGTGTTGTGTGTAGTGTGTTGGTGTGTGTGTGTGTTGTGTGTGTGTTGTGTGTGTGTTGTGTGTGTGTGTGGTGTGTGTAGTGTGTGGTGTGTGTGTGTGTGCGCAGCGCTGTGTGGTGAGCCGGTGTGTGTGTGGTGTGTGTGGTGTGGTGTGTGTGTTGTGTAGTGTGTGTGTAGTGTGTGTTGTGTGTAGTGTGTGTAGTGTGGTGTGTGTGTTGTGTAGTGTGTGTGTTGTGTGTGTGTTGTGTAGTGTGTGTGTTGTGTGTGTGTGGTGTGTGTGGTGTGTGTGTAGTGTGTGTTGTGTTGTGTGTGTTGTGTGTGTAGTGTGTGTGTGTGTTGTGTGTGCGCAGCGCTGTGGGGTGAGCCGGTGTGTGTGTGGTGTTGTGTGTGTGTGTGGTGTGTGTAGTGTGTGTAGTGTGTGTGTGTGTGTGTGTTGTGTGTGTGTGTGTTGTGTGTGCGCAGCGCTGTGGGGTGAGCCGGTGTGTGTGGTGTTGTGTGTGTGGTGTGTAGTGTGTGTGTGTGTTGTGTAGTGTGTGTTGTGTAGTGTAGTGTGTTGTGTTGTGTGTGTGTAGTGTGTGTTGTGTGTTGTGTGTGCGCAGCGCTGTGGGGTGAGCCGGTGTGCGTGTGGTGTGTGTGTGGTGTGTGTAGTGTGTGTGTTGTGTAGTGTGTAGTGTGTGGTGTGTGTGGTGTGAGTGTGTGGTGTGTGTGGTGTGTGTGTGTAGTGTGTGTGTGGTGTGTGTTGTGTAGTGTGTGTGTTGTGTAGTGTGTGGTGTGTGTGTGTTGTGTAGTGTGTGTGTTGTGTGTGCGCAGCGCTGTGGGGTGAGCCGGTGTTTGTGGTGTGTGTTGTGTGTGGTGTGTGTAGTGTGTGTGTGGTGTGTGTGTGTAGTGTGTGTGTGTAGTGTGTCTGTGTGTAGTGTGTGTTGTGTGTGTGTGTAGTGTGTGTTGTGTGTGTAGTGTGTGTGTGTGTTGTGTGTGTTGTGTGTGTGTTGTGTGTGTTGTGTTGTGTGTGTGTTGTGTGTGTTGTGTTGTGTGTGTTTGTAGTGTGTGTGTGGTGTGTGTAGTGTGTGTGTGTGTTGTGTGTGTTGTGTGTGCGCAGCGCTGTGGGGTGAGCCGGTGTGTGTGTGGTGTTGTGTGTGTGTGTGGTGTGTAGTGTGTGTGTGTGTTGTGTAGTGTGTGTTGTGTAGTGTGTTGTGTGTGTAGTGTGTGTGTGTTGTGTGGTGTGTGTGTGTGGTGTGTAGTGTGTGTTGTGTTGTGTGTGTGTGTAGTGTGTGTAGTGTGTGTTGTGTAGTGTGTGTGTGTGTAGTGTGTGGTGTGTTGTGTGTGTTGTGTAGTGTGTGTGTTGTGTGTGTGTAGTGTGTGTGTAGTGTGTGGTGTATGTGTTGTGTGTGCAGTGTGTGTATGTTGTGTAGTGTGTGTTGTGTGTGTAGTGTGTGTGTGTTGTGTAGTGTGTGTTGTGTGTGTTGTGTAGTGTGTGGGTGTGTAGTGTGTGGTGTGTTGTGTGTGGTGTGTAGTGTGTGGTGTGTGTGTTGTGTAGTGTGTGTGTGGTGTGTGTGTAGTGTGTGGTGTGTGTGTTGTGTGTGCAGTGTGTGTATGTTGTGTAGTGTGTGTTGTGTGTGTAGTGTGTGTGTGTGTTGTGTAGTGTGTGTTGTGTGTGTGTGTAGTGTGTGCGCAGCGCTGTGGGGTCAGCCGGTGTGTGTGTGGTGTGTGTTGTGTGTGTGTGTTGTAGTGTGTTGTGTGTGTAGTGTGTGTGTGTGTGGTGTGTTGTGTGTGTTGTGTGTGTGTTGTAGTATGTTGTGTGTGTGTAGTGTGTGTGTGGTGTGTAGTGTGTGGTGTGTGTGTTGTGTAGTGTGTGGTGTGTGTAGTGTGTGTGTGTGTTGTGTGTTGTGTGGTGTGTGTGTGTGGTGTGTGTTTTGTGTGTGTGTTGTGTAGTGTGTGTGTGTGGTGTGTGTTGTGTAGTGTGTGTGTGTGGTGTGTGTGTTGTGTGTGTGTGTGTAGTGTGTGTGTGTGG
This sequence comes from Petromyzon marinus, assembly GCF_010993605.1. Lineage (NCBI taxonomy): Eukaryota > Metazoa > Chordata > Hyperoartia > Petromyzontiformes > Petromyzontidae > Petromyzon > Petromyzon marinus. The sequence goes on from NW_022638619.1 coordinate 2,959, forward strand.
TGTGTGTTGTGTAGTGTGTGTGTGTGGTGTGTGTGTTGTGTGTGTGTAGTGTGTGTGGTGTGTGTGTGTGTTGTGTGTGTGTAGTGTGTGGTGTGTGTGTGTGTGTTGTGTGTGCAGTGTGTGTATGTTGTGTAGTGTGTGTTGTGTGTGTAGTGTGTGTGTGTGTTGTGTAGTGTGTGTTGTGTGTGTGTGTGTAGTGTGTGCGCAGCGCTGTGGGGTGAGCCGGTGTGCGTGTGGTGTGTGTTGTGTGTGTGTTGTAGTGTGTGTGTGTGGTGTGTGTTGTGTGTGTAGTGTGTGTGTGTGGTGTGTGGTGTGTGTTGTGTGTGTTGTGTGTGTGTTGTAGTGTGGTGTGTGTAGTGTGTGTGTGGTGTGTGGTGTGTAGTGTGTGGTGTGTGTGTTGTGTAGTGTGTGGTGTGTGTAGTGTGTGTGTGTTGTGTAGTGTGTGTGTGTTGTGTAGTGTTGTGTGTGTTGTGTAGTGTTGTGTGTGTGGTGTGTGTTGTGTAGTGTGTGTGTGTGGTGTGTGTGTGTAGTGTGTGTGTGTGTGTAGTGTGTGTGGTGTGTGTGTGTGTTGTGTGTGTGTGTAGTGTGTGGTGTGTGTGTTGTGTAGTGTGTGTGTTGTGTTGTGTGTGTAGTGTGTGTTGTGTGTGTGTGTTGTGTGTGTAGTGTGGTTTGTGTAGTGTGTGTGTTGTGTAGTGTGTTGTGTGGTGTGTGTGTGGTGTGTAGTGTGTGTGTGTTGTGTAGTGTGTGTGTAGTGTGTGTGTGTAGTGTGTGGTGTGTGTGTGTTGTGTGTAGTGTGTGTTGTGTGTAGTGTGTGTAGTGTGGTGTGTGTGTTGTGTAGTGTGTGTGTTGTGTGTGTGTGGTGTGTGTGGTGTGTGTGTAGTGTGTGTTGTGTTGTGTGTGGTGTGTGTTGTGTGTGTAGTGTGTGTGTGTGTTGTGTGTGCGCAGCGCTGTGGGGTGAGCCGGTGTGTGTGTGTGTGTAGTGTGTGTGTGTGTGGTGTGTGTGTGTGTAGTGTGTGTGGTGTGTGTAGTGTGTGTGGTGTGTGTAGTGTGTGTGTGTGTTGTGTGTGCGCAGCGCTGTGGGGTGAGCCGGTGTGTGTGTGGTGTTGTGTGTGTGTGTGGTGTGTGTAGTGTGTGTAGTGTGTGTGTGTGTGTTGTGTGTGTGTGTGTTGTGTGTGCGCAGCGCTGTGGGGTGAGCCGGTGTGTGTGGTGTTGTGTGTGTGTGGTGTGTAGTGTGTGTGTGTGTTGTGTAGTGTGTTGTGTGTGTGTAGTGTGTGTTGTGTGTTGTGTGTGCGCAGCGCTGTGGGGTGAGCCGGTGTGCGTGTGGTGTGTGTGTGGTGTGTGTAGTGTGTGTGTTGTGTAGTGTGTGTGTTGTGTGTGTGTGTAGTGTGTTGTGTGTATGTGTTGTGTGTGCGCAGCGCTGTGGGGTGAGCCTGTGTGTGTGTGTGTGGTGTGTGTGTGTGTTGTGTGTAGTGTGTGTGTGTGTTGTGTGTAGTGTGTGGTGTGAGTGTGTGGTGTGTGTGGTGTGTGTGTTGTGTGTAGTGTGTGGTGTGTGTGTGTGTAGTGTGTGTGTGGTGTGTGTTGTGTAGTGTGTGTGTTGTGTAGTGTGTGGTGTGTGTGTGTTGTGTAGTGTGTGTGTTGTGTGTGCGCAGCGCTGTGGGGTGAGCCGGTGTTTGTGGTGTGTGTTGTGTGTGGTGTGTGTAGTGTGTGTGTGGTGTGTGTGTGTTGTGTGTGTGTGTAGTGTGTGTGTGTAGTGTGTCTGTGTGTTGTGTGTGTGTAGTGTGTGTGTGTGTTGTGTGTGTAGTGTGTGTGTGTGTTGTGTGTGTTGTGTTGTGTGTGTGTTGTGTGTGTTGTGTTGTGTGTGTGTTGTGTGTGTTTGTAGTGTGTGTGTGGTGTGTGTAGTGTGTGTGTGTGTGTTGTGTGTGTTGTGTGTGCGCAGCGCTGTGGGGTGAGCCGGTGTGTGTGTGGTGTTGTGTGTGTGTGTGGTGTGTAGTGTGTGTGTTGTGTAGTGTGTGTTGTGTAGTGTGTTGTGTGTGTAGTGTGTGTGTGTTGTGTGGTGTGTGTGTGTAGTGTGTGTGTGTTGTGTGGTGTGTGTGTGTGGTGTGTAGTGTGTGTTGTGTAGTGTGTGTGTGTAGTGTGTGTAGTGTGTGTTGTGTAGTGTGTGTGTGTGTGTAGTGTGTGGTGTGTTGTGTGTGTTGTGTAGTGTGTGTGTTGTGTGTGTGTAGTGTGTGTGTAGTGTGTGTGTAGTGTGTGGTGTGTGTGTTGTGTGTGCAGTGTGTGTATGTTGTGTAGTGTGTGTTGTGTGTGTAGTGTGTGTGTGTGTTGTGTAGTGTGTGTTGTGTGTGTGTGTGTGTAGTGTGTTGTGTAGTGTGTGGGTGTGTAGTGTGTGGTGTGTTGTGTGTGGTGTGTTGTGTGTGGTGTGTAGTGTGTGGTGTGTGTGTTGTGTAGTGTGTGTGTGGTGTGTGTGTAGTGTGTGGTGTGTGTGTTGTGTGTGTATGTTGTGTAGTGTGTGTTGTGTGTGTAGTGTGTGTGTGTGTTGTGTAGTGTGTGTTGTGTGTGTGTGTAGTGTGTGCGCAGCGCTGTGGGGTCAGCCGGTGTGTGTGTGGTGTGTGTTGTGTGTGTTGTGTGTGTGTTGTAGTGTGTTGTGTGTGTAGTGTGTGTGTGTGTGGTGTGTTGTGTGTGTTGTGTGTGTGTTGTAGTATGTTGTGTGTGTGTAGTGTGTGTGTGTGTGGTGTGTGTGTTGTGTAGTGTGTGGTGTGTGTAGTGTGTTGTGTGTTGTGTAGTGTGTGTGTGTGGTGTGTGTTGTGTAGTGTGTGTGTGTGGTGTGTGTGTTGTGTGTGTGTGTGTAGTGTGTGTGTGTGGTGTGTGTGTGTAGTGTGTGTGTGTGGTGTGTGTTGTGTAGTGTGTGTTGTGTGTGTGTGTGTAGTGTGTGTGGTGTGTGTGTGTGTTGTGTGTGTGTAGTGTGTGTGGTGTGTGTGTGTGTGTTGTGTGTGTGTAGTGTGTGGTGTGTGTGTGTGTGTTGTGTGTGCAGTGTGTGTATGTTGTGTAGTGTGTGTTGTGTGTGTAGTGTGTAGTGTGTGTTGTGTGTGTGTAGTGTGTGCGCAGCGCTGTGGGGTGAGCCGGTGTGCGTGTGGTGTGTGTTGTGTGTGTGTAGTGTGTGTGTGTGGTGTGTGTTGTGTGTGTAGTGTGTGGTGTGTGTTGTGTGTGTTGTGTGTGTGTTGTAGTGTGGTGTGTGTAGTGTGTGTGTGGTGTGTGTGTGTTGTGTAGTGTGTGTAGTGTGTGTGTGTTGTGTAGTGTGTGTGTGTTGTGTAGTGTTGTGTGTGTGGTGTGTGTTGTGTAGTGTGTGTGTGTAGTGTGTGTGTGTAGTGTGTGTGGTGTGTGTGTGTGTGTTGTGTGTGTGTGTAGTGTGTGGTGTGTGTGTTGTGTAGTGTGTGTGTTGTGTTGTGTGTGTAGTGTGTGTTGTGTGTGTGTGTTGTGTGTGTAGTGTGGTTTGTGTAGTGTGTGTGTGTAGTGTGTGTGGTGTGTGTGTTGTGTAGTGTGTGTGTGGTGTGTGTGTGGTGTGTAGTGTGTGTGTGGTGTGTGTGTGGTGTGTGTGTGGTGTGTGTGCGTGTTGTGTGTGTTGTGTGTGTATAGTGTGTGTGTGTTGTGTAGTGTGTGTGTGTTTGGTGTGTGTGTGTGTGTAGTGTGTGTGTGTTGTGTGTGTGTTGCATAGTGTGTTGTGTAGTGTGTTGTGTGTGCGTGTTGTGTGTGTGTTGTGTGCGTGTTGTGTGTGTGTGGTGTGTGTGGTGTGTGGTGTGTGTGTGTGTGTGTTGTGTGTGTAGTGTGTGTGTTGTGTGTGTGTTGCGTAGTGTGTTGTGTAGTGTGTGTGTGTGTTGTGTAGTGTGTGTGTAGTGTGTTGTGTAGTGTGTGTGTGTTGTGTAGTGTGGTGTGTGTGTGTAGTGTGTGTTGTGTAGTGTGTAGTGTGTATATGTAGTGTGTGTGTGTAGTGTGTGTAGTGTGTGTGTATATGTAGTGTGTGTATATGTAGTGTGTGTAGTGTGTGTAGTGTGTTGTGTGTGCGCAGCGCTGTGGGGTGAGCCGGCGTGCGTGCTGTTGTGTCTGGTGTGTGTGTCGCGTTGTGTGTGCGCGTGCGTACGTGTGTGTTGTGTGTGTTGTGTGTGTGAGAGTGTGTGTGTGCGTTTGAGTGTGTATGTGTGTGCGTGTGCGTGCGTACATGTGTGTGTCTGTGGGTGTGTGTGTGTACGTGTGCGTGTCTTGGTCGATTCGGCTTCAAATGAGTACCTGGTGTAGCTGTGGTGTAGTAAACATCGCCACTGGGGAGACAAAGGCGGCCGGGCGTGGTGCTGGCCACCCACCCCCTCGTGTGCCACAGTGCCGGTAGCCTTCATAGGTGCTGCTACTACTCGCTACTAACAGCACTTGCCCCAGCAGCCTGTCGAGGCTACACGGGGGACCTTTGTCTGTGTCTACCTTCATAGGTAGCTGCTGCTACTCGCTACTAACAGCACTTGCCCCAGCAGTCTATTAGAGGCTACACGGGGAATCTTTGTCTGTCTACCTTCATAGGTGCTGCTACTTGCTACTAACAGCACTTGCCCCAGCAATCTGTAGAGGCTACACGGGGGACCTTTATCTGTGTCTACCTTCATAGCTGCTGCTGCAACTCGCTACTAACAGCACTTGCCCCAGCAGTCTGTTAGAGGCTACACGGGGGACCTTTGTCTGTGTGTACCTTCATAGGTGCTGCTGCTACTCGCTACCAACAGCACTTGCCCCAGCAGTCTGTCGAGGCTACACGGGGGACCTTTGTCTGTGTGTACCTTCATAGGTAGCTGCTGCTACTCGCTACCAACAGCACTTGCCCCTACAGTCTGTTGAGGCTACACGGGGGGCCTTTGTCTGTGTCTACCTTCATAGGTAGCTGCTGCTACTCGCTACTAACAGCACTTGCCCCAGCAGCCTGTCGAGGCTACACGGGGGACCTTTGTCTGTGTCTACCTTCATAGGTAGCTGCTGCTACTCGCTACTAACAGCACTTGCCCCAGCAGTCTATTAGAGGCTACACGGGGAATCTTTGTCTGTCTACCTTCATAGGTGCTGCTACTTGCTACTAACAGCACTTGCCCCAGCAATCTGTAGAGGCTACACGGGGGACCTTTATCTGTGTCTACCTTCATAGCTGCTGCTGCAACTCGCTACTAACAGCACTTGCCCCAGCAGTCTGTTAGAGGCTACACGGGGGACCTTTGTCTGTGTGTACCTTCATAGGTGCTGCTGCTACTCGCTACCAACAGCACTTGCCCCAGCAGTCTGTCGAGGCTACACGGGGGACCTTTGTCTGTGTGTACCTTCATAGGTAGCTGCTGCTACTCGCTACCAACAGCACTTGCCCCTACAGTCTGTTGAGGCTACACGGGGGGCCTTTGTCTGTGTCTACCTTCATAGGTAGCTGCTGCTACTCGCTACTGACAGCACTTGCCCCAGCAGTCTGTTAGAGGCTACACGGGGGACCTTTGTCTGTGTCTACCTTCATAGCTGCTGCTACTCGCTACTAACAGCACTTGCCCCAGCAGTCTGTTAGAGGCTACACGGGGGACCTTTGTCTGTGTCTACCTTCATAGATGCTGCTGCTACTCGCTACCAACAGCACTTGCCCCAGCAGTCTGTTAGAGGCTACACGGGGGACCTTTGTCTGTGTCTACCTTCATAGGTGCTGCTGCTACTCGCTACTAACAGCACTTGCCCCAGCAGTCTAAGGCTACACGGGGGACCTTTGTCTGTGTGTACCTTCATAGGTGCTGCTGCTACTCGCTACTAACAGCACTTGCCCCAGCAGTCTGTTAGAGGCTACACGGGGGACCTTTGTCTGTGTGCGTGTCGCAGGCGTGAATCTGCTGGTGGGCACGGAGAATGGTCTCATGCTGCTGGACCGCAGTGGTCAGGGCAAGGTCTACCCCCTTATCAGCCGTCGGCGCTTCCATCAGATGGACGTCTTGGAAGGACTCAACATTCTGGTCACCATCTCTGGTGTGACTCGCCCACGCTCGCTCGCTCACCCGCCCGCTCACCCGCTCGCTCGCTCGCCCGCTCGCTCGCTCACCCGCCCGCTCGCTCGCTCAACCACTTGCTCACCTGCCCGCCCGCTCGCTCGCTCAACCACTCGCTCACCCGCCCGCTCGCTTGCTCACCCACTTGCTCACCTGCTCGCCCGCTCGCTCGCTCAACCACTCGCTTGCTCAACCACTCGCTCACCTGCCCGCTCACCCGCTCCCTCACCCACTCGCTCACCCGCCCGCTCGCTTGCTCACCCGCTCGCTCACCCGCTCCCTCACCCACTCGCTCACCCGCCCGCTCGCTTGCTCAACCACTCGCTCACCCGCCCGCTCGCTCAACCACTCGTTCAACCACTCGCTCACCCGCCCACTCGCTCGCTCAACCACTCGCTCACCCGCCCGCTCGCTCAACCACTCGTTCAACCACTCGCTCACCCGCCCGCTCGCTCGCTCAACCACTCGCTCACCCGCCCGCTCGCTCGCTCAACCACTCGCTCACCCGCTCGCTCGCTCAACCACTCGCTCAACCACTCGCTCAACCACTCGCTCACCCGCCCGCTCGCTCGCTCAACCACTCGCTCACCCACTCGCTCGCTCAACCACTCGCTCAACCACTCGCTCAACCACTAGGTAAGAAGAACAAGCTGCGTGTTTATTATTTGTCGTGGCTACGTAACAAGATCCTGTTGTTGTTGATGTTGTTGTTGACGTTGTTGTTGATGTTGTTGTTGTTGACGTTGATGTTGTTGTTGACGTTGATGTTGTTGATGTTGTTGACGTTGTTGTTGATGTTGTTGACGTTGTTGATGTTGTTGTTGACGTTGTTGATGATCTTGTTGTTGATGTTGTTGTTGTTGTTGTTGACGTTGTTGATGATGTTGATGTTGTTGATGTTGTTGTTTACTAGGTAAGAAGAACAAACTACGTGTGTATTATTTGTCGTGGCTACGTAACAAGATCCTGTTGTTGTTGTTGATGTTGTTGTTGATGTTGTTGATGTCGTTGTTGATGTTGTTGATGTTGTTGATGTTGTTGTTGATGTTGTTGTTGACGTTGTTGATGATCTTGTTGTTGTTGATGTTGTTGTTTACTAGGTAAGAAGAACAAGCTACGTGTGTATTATTTGTCGTGGCTACGTAACAAGATCCTGTTGTTGTTGTTGATGTTGTTGTTGTTGATGATGTTGATGTTGTTGACGTTGTTGTTGACGTTGATGTTGTTGATGTTGTTTACTAGGTAAGAAGAACAAGCTGCATGTGTATTATTTGTCGTGGCTACGTAACAAGATCCTGTTGTTGTTGACATTGTTGTTGTTGATGTTGTTGATGTTGTTGTTGTTGACGTTGTTGATGTTGTTGTTGATGTTGTTGATGATGTTGTTGTTGATGTTTACTAGGTAAGAAGAACAAGCTACGTGTGTATTATTTGTCGTGGCTACGTAACAAGATCCTGTTGTTGTTGACGTTGTTGATGTTGTTGTTGATGTTGTTGTTGTTGATGTTGTTGACGTTGTTGTTGTTGATGTTGTTGACGTTGTTGTTGTTGTTGTTGATGTTGTTGTTGATGTTGTTGTTGATGTTGTTGATGTTGTTGTTGTTGATGTTGTTGTTGTTGTTGACGTTGTTGATGTTGTTGTTGACGTTGTTGTTGACGTTGTTGTTGACGATGTTGTTGTTGATGTTGTTGTTGATGTTGTTGATGATGTTGATGTTGTTGTTGACGTTGTTGACGATCTTGTTGTTGATGTTGTTGTTGTTGATGTTGTTGATGATGATGTTGTTGATGTTGATGATGTTGATGTTGTTGTTTACTAGGTAAGAAGAACAAGCTACGTGTGTATTATTTGTCGTGGCTACGTAACAAGATCCTGTTGTTGTTGTTGATGTTGTTGATGTTGTTGTTGTTGACGTTGTTGATGTTGTTGTTGATGTTGTTGATGATGTTGTTGTTGATGTTTACTAGGTAAGAAGAACAAGCTACGTGTGTATTATTTGTCGTGGCTACGTAACAAGATCCTGTTGTTGTTGACGTTGTTGATGTTGTTGTTGATGTTGTTGTTGTTGATGTTGACGTTGTTGTTGTTGATGTTGTTGACGTTGTTGTTGTTGTTGTTGATGTTGTTGTTGATGTTGTTGTTGATGTTGTTGATGTTGTTGTTGTTGATGTTGATGTTGTTGTTGTTGTTGACGTTGTTGATGTTGTTGTTGACGTTGTTGTTGACGTTGTTGTTGACGATGTTGTTGTTGATGTTGTTGTTGATGTTGTTGATGATGTTGATGTTGTTGTTGACGTTGTTGACGATCTTGTTGTTGATGTTGTTGTTGTTGATGTTGTTGATGATGATGTTGTTGATGTTGATGATGTTGATGTTGTTGTTGATGTTGTTGATGATGTTGTTGTTGTTGTTGATGTTGTTGTTGACGTTGTTGACGATCTTGTTGTTGATGTTGTTGTTGTTGTTGACGTTGTTGTTGATGTTGATGATGTTGATGTTGTTGTTTACTAGGTAAGAAGAACAAGCTACGTGTGTATTATTTGTCGTGGCTACGTAACAAGATTTTGCACAACGACCCCGAGGTGGAGAAGAAGCAGGGATGGACTACAGTAGGTGATTTAGAGAGCTGCGTGCACTACAAAGTGGGTAGGTCGATACCCACCCACTACTTCCACCCACTAACACTACCACCCACTACTACCACCCACTACTACCACCTACTACTACCACCCACTACTTCCACCCACTGCTACCACCCACTGCTACCACCCACTACTACCACCCACTACTACCACCCACTACTTCCACTCACTACTACCACCCACTACTACCACCCACTACTTCCACTCACTACTACCACCCACTACTTCCACTCACTACTACCACCCACTACTACCACCCACTACTTCCACTCACTACTTCCACTCACTACTACCACCCACTACTACCACCCACTACTTCCACCCACTGCTACCACCCACTACTTCCACTCACTACTACCACCCACTACTACCACCCACTACTACCACCCACTACTTCCACCCACTGCTACCACCCACCCACTACTACCACCCACCCACTACTACCACCCACCCACTACTACCACCCACTACTACCACCCACTACTACCACCCACTCCTACCCACTACTTCCACCCACTACTACCACCCACTACTACCACCCACTACTACCACCCACCCACTACTACCACCCACCCACTACTACCACCCACCCACTACTTCACCCACTACTTCCACCCACTAACACTACCACCCACTACTTCCACTCACTACTACCACCCACCCACTACTACCACCCACTACTACCACCCACTCCTACCCACTACTACCACCCACTACTACCACCCACTAACACTACCACCCACTAACACTACCACCCACTACTTCCACCCACTACTATCCACTACCACCCACTACTACCCACTACCACCCACTAACTAACACTACGACCCACTAACTAACACTACCACCCACTAACACTACCACCCACTACCACCACCCACTAACACTACCACCCACTACCACGACCCACTAACACTACCACCCACTAACACTACCACCCACTAACACTACCACCCACTAACACCCATTAACACTACCACCCACTACCAACACCCACTACCAACACCCACTACCACCCACTAACACTACCACCCACTAACACTACCACCCACTAACACCCCCCCACTAACACTACCACCCAACCCACTACTACCACCCACTAACACTACCCACTAACACCCACTACTACCCACTAACACTACCACCCACTACCACCCACTAACACCCCCCCACTACTTCCACCCACTAACACTACCACCCGCTAACACCCATTAACACTACCACCCACTAACACTACCACCCGACCCACTACTACCACCCACTAACACTACCCACTAACACCCACTACTACCCACTAACACTACCACCCACTAATACCCCCCCACTACTTCCACCCACTAACACCCATTAACACTACAACCCACTAACACTACCACCCACTAACACCCATTAACACTACCACCCACTAACACCACCCACCACCACCCACTACCACCACCCACTACCAACACCCACTACCACCCACTAACACTACCACCCACTAACACTACCACCCACTAACACTACCACCCACTAACACTACCACCCACTAACACTACCACCCACCAACTACTACCACCCACTAACACTACCCACTAACACCCACTACTACCCAATAACACTACCACCCACTAACACCCCCCACTACTTCCACCCACTAACACCCATTAACACTACCACCCACTAACACTACCACCCACTACCACCACCCACCACCGCCCACCACCGCCCACGCTACGAGCAATCGGACCGTGTGGGACCGTGGGACTGTGTGGGATCGTGTGGGATCTTGTGGGACCGTGTGGGATCTTGTAGGACCGTGTGGGATTGTGTAGGACTGTGTGGGATCGTGTGGGATCGTGTAGGACTGTGTGGGACCGTGTGGGATCTTGTAGGACCGTGTGGGACCGTGTGGGACCGTGTGGGGCGGGGTGCCTGAACCTTTCCGGTAGTGGATGAGCAGCAGCAGCAGTAGGGGCGTTGTTGTTTCGTGCAGATGTTGCAACAAAGACAAAGGTCCCCCGTGTAGCCTCTACAGACTGCTGGGGCAAGTGCTGTTAGTAGCGAGTAGCAGCAGCTATGAAGGTAGACACAGACAAAGGTCCCCCGTGTAGCTTCAACAGACTCTAGGGGCAAGTGCTGTTAGTAACGAGTAGCAGCACCTGTGAAGGCTACCGGCACTGTGGCACACGAGGGGGTGGGTGGCTACCAGCACCACGCCCGGCCGCCTTTGTCTCCCCAGTGGCGATGTTTACTACACCACCACCGCGACAGCAGGTAACTCATTTGAGGCTGAGTCGACCTAGGGGAGGCCCAGGTACCGGTTCAGATAATCGTCACTGGGTGTTGGCCGTGAGCGGGAATCGAACCCGGGTCGCCAGGTTCATAGCGCAGCGTAGCGCTAACCCCCGGCTACCACTACCGCGTGCCAGTCAGTGTGTGTGTGTCAGTGTGTGTGTGTCAGTGTGTGTGTCAGTGTGAGTGTGTCAGTGTGTGTGTGCGTGTCAGTGTGTGAGTGTCAGTGTGTGTGTGTCAGTGTGTGTGTCAGTGTGAGCGTGTCAGTGTGTGTGTGTGTCAGTGTGTGTGTGTCAGTGTGTGTGTGTCAGTGTGTGCGTGTCAGTGTGAGCGTGTGTCAGTGTGTGTGTCAGTGTGTGTGTGTCAGTGTGTGTGTGTCAGTGTGTGTGTGTCAGTGTGTGTGTGTCAGTGTGTGTGTGTCAGTGTGTGTGAGTGTGGGGAGCGATAGTGTAGCGGTTAGCGCGCTGCGCTATGAACCTGGCGACCCGGGTTCGATTCCCGCTCACGGCCAACACCAGTGACGATTATCTGAACCGGTGCCGGGCCTCCCCTAGGTCGACTCAGCCTAAAATGAGTACCTGGTGCGGTGTGTAAACATTGCCACTAGGGAGACAAAGGCGGTCGGGCGTGGTGCTGGCCACCCACCCCCTCGTGTACCGTTCCGGCCTTCAAAGGTGCTCGCTAACAGCACTTGCCCCTACAGTCTGTTAAGGCTATATGGGGGATCTTTGATCTTTGTGTGTGTCAGTGTGTGTATGTCAGTGTGTGTGTGTCAGTGTGTGTGTGTCAGTGTGTGTGTGTCAGTGTGTGTGTGTGTGTGTCAGTGTGCGCATCTCAGTGTGTGTGTGTCAGTGTGTGTGTGTCAGTGTGTGTGTCAGTGTGCGCGTGTCAGTGTGTGTGTGTCAGTGTGTGTGTGTCAGTGTTTGAGTCTGTGTGTGTCAGTGTGTGTGTGTGTCAGTGTGTGAGTCAGTGTGTGTGTGTGTGGGGAGCGGTAGTGTAGTGGTTAGCGCTACGCTGCGCTATGAACCTGGTGACTCGAGTTTGATTCCCGCTCACGGCCAACACCGGTGACGATTATCTGAACCGGTCCCGGGCCTCCCCTAGGTCGACTCAGCCTCAAATGAGTACCTGGTGCGGTGTGTAAACATCGCCACTGGGGGGAGACAAAGGCGGTCGGGCGTGGTGCTGGCCACCCACCCCCTCGTGTGCCGTTCCGGCCTTCATAGGTGCTACTCGCTACTAACAGCACTTGCCCCTACAGCCTGTTACAGGCTACACGGGGGACCTTTGTCTGTGTCTACCTTCATAGGTGCTGCTGCTACTCGCTACTAACAGCACTTGCCCCTACAGTCTGTTACAGGCTACACGGGGGATCTTTGTCTGTGTCTACCTTCATAGCTGCTGCTGCTACTCGCTACTAACAGCACTTGCCCCTACAGTCTGTTGCAGGCTACACGGGGGACCTTTGTCTTTGCGCCAGCGCGTACGTGCCAGTCCGTGCTTGTCAGTGTGTGCGTGCCAGTGTGTGTGCGTGCCAGTGTGTGTGCGTGTCAGTGTGTGTGCGTGTCAGTGTGTGTGCGTGTCAGTGTGTGTGCGTGTCAGTGTGTGTGCGTGCCAGTGCGTGGCAGTGGCAGTGTGTGTGTGTGCCAGTGTGTGCATGCCAGTGCGTGGCAGTGCGTGCCAGTGTGTGCATGCCAGTGTGTGGCAGTGCGTGCCAGTGCGTGGCAGTGTGTGTGCGTGCCAGTGTGTGGCAGTGCGTGCCAGTGTCAGTGTGGTCGTGGCGATCCGCCGAGGTAGTTGTGTGTGCCGTCTGTGCTCGCCGCAGTGAAGTATGAGAGGATCAAGTTCCTGGTGATCGCCCTCAAGCACTCGGTGGAGGTCTACGCCTGGGCACCCAAACCCTACCACAAGTTCATGGCCTTCAAGGTGACGCACACACACACAGACACACACAGACACACACACGCACGCACGCAGACGCACACACGCACACGTGCACGCACAGACACACACACACGCGCAGACACACACACACGCACAGACACACACACACGCACAGACACACACGCACAGACACACACACACGCACAGACACACACACACGCACAGACACACACGCACAGACACACACACACGCACAGACACACACACGCACAGACACACACACGCACGCACGCAGACGCACGCACAGACACACGCACACACGCACACAGACACACGCACACACGCAGACGCACGCACAGACACACACACGCACGCACACACGCACGCACACGCGCACAGACACACACACGCACAGACACACACACACGCAGCTACACGCACACACGCAGCTACATGCACAGACGCACACACACAGCTACACGCACAGACACACACACACAGCTACACACACAGACACACACACACACACACAGCTACACGCACAGACACACACACACAGACACACACACACAACTACACGCACAGACGCACACACACAGCTACACACACACACACACAGCTACACGCGCAGACACACACATACACACAGCTACACACACACACACAGCTACACGCACAGACGCACACACACACAGCTACACGCACAGACGCACACACACAGCTACACACACACAGCTACACGCACAGACACACACACACAGCTACACACACAGACACGCACACACACAGCTACACGCACAGACACACACACGCACAGACACACACGCACAGACACACACGCACAGACACACGCACAGACACACACGCACAGACACACACACAGCTACACACACAGACACACACACGCACAGACACACACACAGACACACAAACGCACAGACATACACACACAGACACAAACACGCACAGACACACACAGACAGACACACACAGACACACACACACACAGCTACACACACAGACAGACACACACACAGCTACACACACAGCCACACACACACAGCTACACGCACAGATGCACACACAAACAAAGACAAAGACAAAGATCCCCCGTATAGCCTTAACAGACTGTAGGGGCAAGTGCTTTTAGCGAGCACCTATGAAGGCCGGATCGGTACACGAGGGGGTGGGTGGCCAACACCACGCCCGACCGCCTTTGTCTCCCTAGTGGCGATGTTTAAATACCGCACCAGGTACTCATTTGAGGCTGAGTCGACCTAGGGGAGGCCCGGGACCGGTTCAGATAATCGTCACTGGTGTTGGCCGTGAGCGGTAATCGAACCCGGGTCGCCAAGTTCATAGCGCAGCGCGGTAACCGCCACAGACACACACAGGCAGCTATGTTGTTGATAATGTTGATGATGATGATGATGTTGTTGATGTTGATGATGGTGATGTTGATGTTGTTGATGTTGGTGATGGTGATGATGTTGTTGATGTTGATGATGTTGATGATGATGTTGTTGATGTTGATGATGATGATGATGTTGTTGATGTTGATGATGGTGATGTTGATGTTGTTGATGTTGGTGATGGTGATGATGTTGTTGATGTTGATGATGTTGATGATGATGTTGTTGATGTTGATGATGATGTTGTTGATGTTGATGTTGATGATGGTGATGTTGATGTTGTTGATGTTGGTGATGGTGATGATGTTGTTGATGTTGATGATGTTGATGATGATGTTGTTGATGTTGATGATGATGTTGTTGATGTTGATGATGTTGATGATGATGATGTTGTTAATAATGTTGATGTTGTTAATGTTGATGATGGTGATGATGATGCTGATGATGATGTTGTTGTTGATGCTGATGATGATGTTGATGATGATGTTGATGATGTTGGTGATGGTGATGACTGTGATGATGATGATGACTGTGATGATGTTGATGTTGATTATGGTGATTGCAGTCGTTTGGCGAGCTGGAGCACAAGCTGCTGCTGGTGGTTGTGATGGTGATGACTGTGATGATGATGATGATGTTGATGATGTTGATGATGTTGATGACTGTGATGATGATGATGTTGATGATGATGATGTTGGTGATGGTGATGTTGGTGATGGTGATGACTATGATGATGATGATGTTGATGATGATGATGCTGTTGATGTTGATGATGATGATGTTGATGATGTTGGTGATGGTGATGACTGTGATGATGTTGATCTTGTTGATGTTGATGATGATGTTGATGATGTTGATGATGATGATGCTGATGATGATGTTGATGATGTTGATGATGGTGTTGATGGTGATGATGATGATGTTGTTGATGTTGATGATGATGATGTTGATGATGTTGGTGATGGTGATGACTGTGATGATGATGATGATGATGCTGATGATGATGATGTTGATGATGATGTTGATGATGATGATGTTGATGATGATGATGTTGATGATGTTGATGATGGTGATGACTGTGATGATGTTGATGATGTTGATGAAGTTGATGATGATGATGTTGATGATGTTGGTGATGGTGATGGTGATGACTGTGATGATGTTGATGATGTTGATGTTAATGATGATGATGATGTTGATGATGGTGATGTTGATGATGTTGTTGATGATGATGTTGATGTTGATGATGGTGATGTTGATGATGGTGATGTTGATGATGGTGATGTTGATGATGGTGATGTTGATGTTGATGATGATGTTGATGATGTTGGTGATGGTGATGACTGTGATGATGTTGATGTTGTTGATGCTGATGATGATGTTGATGATGTTGGTGATGGTGATGACTGTGATGATGCTGATGATGATGTTGATGATGGTGATGATGTTGATGGTGATGATGATGATGTTGCTGATGATGATGTTGGTGATGTTGATGATGGTGATGATGTTGATGGTGATGATGCTGATGATGATGTTGTTGATGTTGTTAATGTTGATGATGGTGATGATGATGCTGATGATGATGGTGATGTTGATGACTGTGATGATGATGATGACTGTGATGATGATGATGATGCTGATGATGATGATGTTGATGATGTTGATGATGATGTTGTTGTTGATGATGATGATGTTGATGATGTTGATGTTGATGATGTTGATGTTGATGATGATGATGTTGATGATGATGATGTTGTTGTTGATGATGATGGTGATGACTGTGATGATGTTGATGATGGTGATGATGTTGATGTTGTTGTTGATGATGATGCTGATGATGATGATGTTGATTGCAGTCGTTTGGCGAGTTGGAGCACAAGCCTCTGCTGGTGGTTGTGATGGTGATGACTGTGATGATGATGTTGTTGATGATGGTGATGCTGATGATGCTGATGATGCTGATGATGATGTTGATTGCAGTCGTTTGGCGAGCTGGAGCACAAGCCTCTGCTGGTGGACCTGACTGTGGAGGAGGGCCAGAGGCTGAAGGTCGTCTACGGCTCCTCCATAGGCTTCCATGCCATCGACGTCGACTCGGGCAACGTCTACGATGTCTACGTCCCCTCCCACGTGAGCGGGGACACGGGGGAGACACGGGGAGACACGGGGGGAGACACACGGGGAGACACGGGGGGAGACACGGGGAGACACACGGGGGAGACTCGGGCAACGTCTACGATGTCTACGTCCCCTCCCACGTGAGCGGGGACACGGGGGAGACACGGGGAGACACGGGGAGACACGGGGAGACACACGGGGGGAGACACGGGGGAGACTCGGGCAACGTCTACGATGTCTACGTCCCCTCCCACGTGAGCGGGGACACGGGGGAGACACGGGGAGACACGGGGAGACACGGGGAGAGACACGGGGGGGGGAGACACGGGGAGACACGGGGAGACACGGGGAGAGACACGGGGGGAGACACGGGGAGACACGGGGGGAGACACGGGGGAGACTCGGGCAACGTCTACGATGTCTACATCCCCTCCCACGTGAGCGGGGACACGGGGGAGACACGGGGAGACACGGGGGAGACACGGGGAGAGACACGGGGGAGACTCGGGCAACGTCTACGATGTCTACGTCCCCTCCCACGTGAGCGGGGACACGGGGGAGACACGGGGAGACACGGGGAGACACGGGGAGACACGGGCAACGTCTACGATGTCTACGTCCCCTCCCACGTGAGCGGGGACACGGGGGAGACACGGGGAGACACGGGGAGACACGGGGAGACACGGGGGGAGACACGGGGGAGACTCGGGCAACGTCTACGATGTCTACATCCCCTCCCACGTGAGCGGGGACACGGGGGAGACACGGGGAGACACGGGGGGAGACACGGGGGGAGACACGGGGGAGACTCGGGGGAGACTCGGGCAACGTCTACGATGTCTACATCCCCTCCCACGTGAGCGGGGACACGGGGGAGACACGGGGAGACACGGGGAGACACGGGGGAGACACGGGCAACGTCTACGATGTCTACATCCCCTCCCACGTGAGCGGGGACACGGGGGGAGACACGGGGAGACACGGGGAGAGACACGGGGAGACACGGGGGGAGACACGGGGAGACACGGGGAGACACGTGGGGGAGACACGGGGGGAGACACGGGGAGACACGGGGAGACACGTGGGGGAGACACGGGGGGAGACACGGGGAGACACGTGGGGGAGACACGGGGGGAGACACGGGGAGACACGGGGGGAGACACGGGGAGACACGGGGGGAGACACGGGGAGACACGTGGGGGAGACACGGGGGGAGACACGGGGAGACACTTGGGGGTGGCATGGGGGAGACACGTGGAGACACGTGGAGACACGTGGAGACACGGGGAGACACGGGGGGAGACACGGGGGGAGACACGGGGGGAGACACGGGGGGAGACACGGGGGAGACACGCGGGAGACACGGGGAGACATGGGGGGAGACACGGGGAGACACGGGGAGACACGGGGGGGGACACGGGGAGACACGGGGAGACACGGGGGGAGACACGGGGGGGGGGGGGGAGACACGGGGAGACACGGGGAGAGACACGGGGGAGAGACACGGGGGGAGACACGGGGGGGAGACACGGGGGGAGACACGGGGGGAGACACGTGGAGACACGTGGAGACACGTGGAGACACGTGGAGACACGTGGAGACACGTGGAGACACGTGGAGACACGTGGAGACACGGGGGAGA
>NW_022638620.1:0-20981 GCF_010993605.1 Petromyzon marinus
TTGAACCCAGGATCTCAGCAATGCTGGCTCAATGTGTCTGACCCAGCCATTATGAACCTCTTGAGAGAGACTCCCAGACCCAGAGCTTGAACCCAGGATCTCAGTACTGTTGGCTCAGTGTGTCTGACCCAGCCATTATGAACCTTCTGAGAGAGAAACACCCAGAGCCAGGCGTTGTAACCCAGGATCTCAGCATTGTTGGCTCACTGTGTCTGACCCAGCCATTATGAACCTTCTGAGAGAGAAACACCCAGACCCAGAGCTTGAACCCAGGATCTCAGTACTGTTGGCTCACTGTGTCGGACCCAGCCATTATGAACCTCTTGAGAGAGACTCCCAGACCCAGAGCTTGAACCCAGGATCTCAGCAATGCTGGCTCAGTGTGTCTGACCCAGCCATTATGAACCTTCTGAGAGAGAAACACCCAGAGCCAGGCGTTGTAACGCAGGATCTCAGCACTGTTGGCTCAGTGTGTCTGACCCAGCCATTATGAACCTTCTGAGAGAGAAACGCCCAGACCCAGAGCTTGAACCCAGGATCTCAGTATTGTTGGCTCAGTGTGTCTGACCCAGCCATTATGAACCTTCTGAGAGAAAAACACCCAGAGCCAGGCGTTGTAACGCAGGATCTCAGCACTGTTGGCTCAGTGTGTCTGACCCAGCCATTATGAACCTGAGAGAGAAACACCCAGACCCAGAGCTTGAACCCAGGATCTCAGCATTGTGGGCTCACTGTGTCTGACCCAGCCATTATGAACCTGCTGAGAGAGAAACACCCAGAGCCAGAGCTTGAACCCAGGATCTCAGCACTGTTGGCTCACTGTGTCTGACCCAGCCATTATGAACCTGCTGAGAGAGAAACACCCAGACCCAGAGCTTGAACCCAGGATCTCAGCATTGTTGGCTCAGTGTGTCTGACCCAGCCATCATGAACCTCCTGAGAGAGATGCCCAGACCCAGAGCTTGAACCCAGGATCTCAGTATTGTTGGCTCACTGTGTCTGACCCAGCCATTATGAACCTTCTGAGAGAGAAACACCCAGACCCAGAGCTTGAACCCAGGATCTCAGCATTGTGGGCTCAGTGTGTCTGACCCAGCCATTATGAACCTTCTGAGAGAGAAACACCCAGAGCCAGAGCTTGAACCCAGGATCTCAGCACTGTTGGCTCAGTGTGTCTGACCCAGCCATTATGAACCTTCTGAGAGAGAAACACCCAGACCCAGAGCTTGAACCCAGGATCTCAGCACTGTTGGCTCACTGTGTCTGACCCAGCCATTATGAACCTGCTGAGAGAGAAACACCCAGACCCAGAGCTTGAACCCAGGATCTCAGTATTGTTGGCTCACTGTGTCTGACCCAGCCATCATGAACCTTCTGAGAGAGAAACACCCAGACCCAGAGCTTGAACCCAGGATCTCAGTATTGTTGGCTCAGTGTGTCTGACCCAGCCATTATGAACCTCTTGAGAGAGAAACACCCAGAGCCAGAGCTTGAACCCAGGATCTCAGCACTGTTGGCTCACTGTGTCTGACCCAGCCATTATGAACCTCTTGAGAGAGAAACACCCAGACCCAGAGCTTGAACCCAGGATCTCAGCACTGCTGGCTCAGGATCTCTGACATGGCCATTATGAACCTTCTGAGCCTCATGGCTGCAACTAAAAAAAATCTCAGCCATCGTGGAATATGAATCTGTCATCACATGATTTAAACGATCTTCGTTTTCAGATTAATTATTGTAATTTTAGTCACGCAAAAGTGACCTTTAATCACTCGCATAGAGACCCGTAGACCTGCAGCAGCAAGTAATGGAACTGGCTTTGAGGATGTCGGCAGATTGTCAGATGAACCGGGACACTTTACCTTGCCGTGTTATTTTATTTCCTTGTTGAATTAATCACGGTTTCATTTGGGGGCGAATTTCAAGATTTCCACTCCGTTAAAGTGCCCACCCTATTCTCTGGATTATTAGACTCCCTTTTCTTCCCCTGTGCTTTTAAACACAAGTTATGGGGGGGTGCACCTTCTAATTGAATATTGAATTGTGTGTCATGCGTTTGGTTTTCATCTCGTGAAAAATTTAATCATTCGGAGGTGTAGGAAACCACAGGCACGCTAGAAGGGCGGGCAGAACGGGCACCAACAAATTTACCGAGCTCTGTGGTCCTAGAGAAGGATGTTTGACCAACTCCATGAACGGGTGTTTGCTTGTGCTCCAGTAGGTGAGTGTGAGTGTGTGTGATCAGCCTCGTGTGTGCGGAGGAGGCTCGTGAAGGATCCTAACCGGGCGGTTGGAGGCGTTCGCCCTCAAACAACGGTGGAGGGCCGAGAAGCGACACTCACAACAATGAGAGGCTCTCGAAGGCGGCTAAAACTCAGCGAGCTGGCACAGTGTAAGGGGCACAGGCGGCGGTGCATCTGCCGGTCGTCTCAGCCAGCTAACCCACAACACCTGGGTCTGTCCTGTGACCTGTCAGCGGGCCTTCGGCCCTGCCCGTGGCTTCAGAAGTGCACCGCGCCTTGCACAAGCGCTGCGGTGACGATACTTGCCACGTGGTGGTGAACGGCAGCGGCGGCTGCTGCTGCTGCTGTCGGGTGAGCAGATTTGGACGACTTGGATTGGCTGCGTCTCAATGTCCAGCTGAGGTGTGTCAGTGCGCGCGCGCTATTCACAAGACGAGGGGGAGCCGAGGTGCGGCGGTGAACTCGCCGCTCCACTAAACCGAGCGACGCCGGTTCTATGCTCACGGCCGACACCCAGCGACGATTGTCCTGAACCGACCCGGTCCCTGGGCCTCTGCTTGGATCGACTCGGCCGTAATTGGGCGCCAACGTCGGCACCGGGGAGACAAAGGCGGCCGTGCAAAGCGTTGTCCAACCCCATCCGCTCGTGTTCCGTGGCGGGGGGCCATCGTTCACGCTCGTCAGCGGCACTTGCCCCGACAAGTCTGTTACGGGCTAAGTGGGGGATCTGTTTTTGTTTGTATTACGAGGTCGTGATTGTTGGGTAAAGTCACGTAGGTGAAAATAAAATAACATTAACGTAATATAAATTTTGATTTAAAGCTTTCGTGACTGCAGTAATTCATATTCTTAGTTTTTTCGGTAAAGTCAATAATGACTTTACCGAAAAAACTAAGAATATTAACGTAATATTTTCACCTACTACGTGGTGACTTTACCCAATAGAACCAAAGAGTATGGATCCCAGCAGTCACGAAAGCTTCAAATCTAGAAAGGTCGCGATTGTGTGTTTAATTTACATATCTCGATTTAAAGCTTTCGTGACTGCAATGATTCATCTTCTTTGGTTCTTTCGGTAAAGTCACCACCACGTAGAATGAGCGCTGTCCTACCAGACAGTCTCGCCCCTTCACCTGATGAAGGCCGCTTGTGTTGTGGCCGAAACGTCGTGTTAGAATATTATTGTTGTGTTATTTTATTTTATCAATTTATTATTTTATTCTCATTCTACGTGGTGGTGACTTTACCGAAAGAACCAAAGAAGATGATTACATATCGTAAACCTCCCTCTCTCTCTCTCCCTCTCTCTCTCTCTCTCCCTCTCCCTCCCTCTCCCTCTCTCCCTCTCTCTCTCCCTCTCCCTCCCTCCCTCCCTTCTTTCGTCATCGGGCCCGCCGTAGATGCCGGGCGACAATTTCACATCCGAGCGATAACGTTGCCGTCGCGGGGCAGCTGCGATGTCTCCCTCGTGCTTTGCGGGTGCACGGTTCAGTTCTGGATGGCCGCGAGTCGCGCGCCGGAGAGTTTCCCACTGGCGCGTCGGCCTGGGTTTGTACGGACGCCGTTTAGGGTGGAGCCACGGGCTTTGTAGAAGATCAAAACCGGGGAGGGGGGGGGGGATTTTGATTTGAAGCTTTCGTGACTGCGAGGATTCGTCTTCTTTGGTTCTTTCGGTTAAAGTCACCACCACCACCACGTAGAATGAGAATCAAATAATAAATTGATAAAATAACACGATAATATTCTCACGGAATATTATTATTGTGTTATTTTATTTTATAGATTATTACAAGAGAAACAAAGAGAAAGGACAGCTGGGTGCAATCGCAAAAGAAAACGAATTCACCAAGAACAATTTAATCAGAAAGGTCAGGAAATTAGAAGATATAAAACACGAGACAATGCACTTGATGTTAATAATCAAGGCAGGTGGAGTAACACGGACGCCAGAGTTAGCTCAGTGACATCCGGAGAGATTTGGTAGAGCAGAAGGATATGTAGGATTTCGATTTGAAGCTTTCGTGACTGCGAGGATTCCTCTTCTTTGGTTCTTTCGGTAAAATCTACGTGACATTACCGAAAGAACCAAAGAAGATTCTGGATAATGTTTACTGGAATTGACCACAATTTTGACCGTGACACCAACAACAACAACACTGGAATTGACCACAATTTTGACCGTGACACCAACAACAACAACACGCAATTTGACCCGTGGGGTTGTGAGTGACACGATACTATGTCTGCTTTGGTTCTTTCGGTAAAGTCACCACCACGTGGAATGAGAATAAAATAATAAATTGATAAAATAAAATAACACGATAATAATATTCTCACTGTTCTTCTTTGGTTCTTTCGGTAAAGTCACGTAGAATGAGAATAAAATAATTTTATTGTGTTATTTTATGTTATTTTATCAATTTATTATGTTATTCTCATTCTACATGGTAACTTTACCGAAAGAACCAAAGAAGATGAATCATTGCGGTCACGAAAGCTTTAAATCGAAATTCTCACTATTATTGTGTTATTTTATTTTATCAATTTATTATTTTATTATTCTTATTCTACGTGGTGGTGGTGGTGGTGACTTTACCGAAAGAACCAAAGAACAGGGATTTTTTTCCGCGAGCTCTTTTCAACTCCGTTCAGCTCTCCGATCTCCATCGAAGGGGGTTGAAACTCGCACCGTTCCAGGTTAAGCGCATGGGTCCGAAGCGATGGCGAGGGACGTTATTGTGGTCCTGGCAAATGGGAAGGCTGCCGTTGTCCCGGATTCGCGGTGGGGGGGTTCCCAAGAGGGTCGCGGCGTCTGAGGCGGATTCGTCGTCGAGAGAGAGGTTTGTGGATAGGACGGACGGACAGCCCCAGGGGTGTTGGGGTCGACTTGGGCGTTCCGGTAATGTACGCTTTAAAAAAAAATCTCGTTACCGCCTTCCCTTCGTCGGGGGGGAATAAAAATTGATTGCTGGAATTATTTTTTTAGTAACCGTGAGATCTGTATGACGTGACTCTCAAATCAGAAACGTTGATTTTGGCAAGCGACGGGGAACGTAAGCTCAAGAGTCCTGAACGCGAGGTGTTGCATTTCCGTTCTCGCGTTACGTAAACGATAGTTTACATCTTCTCTGGTTCTTTCGGTAAAGTCACCACCACGTAGAATGAGAATAAAATAATAAATTGATAAAATAAAATAACACGATAAAATATCTCACAACGTTTCGGCCACAACACAAGCGGCCTTCATCAGGTGAAGGGACGAGACTGTCTGGTAGGACAGCGCTGGAGTGAAAGAGCCACGTTCAGATCACGACCTTTAAGCTTAGAGTCGCGGCATCTCTTCAGAAAGGTGAGAGACTCGATTAGTTGAGCCTTCTTATCCCGAAGTCTGTTGAATGATCTTAAGGATGTGTGGAATCCCTCCCCGTAGAGGCGGTTAAATTTCGATTTGAAGCTTTCGTGACTGCGAGGATTCGTCTTCTTTGGTTCTTTCGGTAAAGTCTACGTGACTTTACCGAAAGAACCAAAGAAGATTCTGGATAATGTTTACTGGAATTGACCACAATTTTGACCGTGACACCAACAACAACAACACGCAATTTGACCCGTGGGGTTGTGAGTGACACGATACTATGTCTGCTTTGGTTCTTTCGGTAAAGTCACCACCACGTGGAATGAGAATAAAATAATAAATTGATAAAATAAAATAACACGATAATAATATTCTCACTGTTCTTCTTTGGTTCTTTCGGTAAAGTCACGTAGAATGAGAATAAAATAATTTTATTGTGTTATTTTATGTTATTTTATCAATTTATTATGTTATTCTCATTCTACATGGTAACTTTACCGAAAGAACCAAAGAAGATGAATCATTGCGGTCACGAAAGCTTTAAATCGAAATTCTCACTATTATTGTGTTATTTTATTTTATCAATTTATTATTTTATTATTCTTATTCTACGTGGTGGTGGTGGTGACTTTACCGAAAGAACCAAAGAACAGGGATTTTTTTCCGCGAGCTCTTTTCAACTCCGTTCAGCTCTCCGATCTCCATCGAAGGGGGTTGAAACTCGCACCGTTCCAGGTTAAGCGCATGGGTCCGAAGCGATGGCGAGGGACGTTATTGTGGTCCTGGCAAATGGGAAGGCTGCCGTTGTCCCGGATTCGCGGTGGGGGGGTTCCCAAGAGGGTCGCGGCGTCTGAGGCGGATTCGTCGTCGAGAGAGAGGTTTGTGGATAGGACGGACGGACAGCCCCAGGGGTGTTGGGGTCGACTTGGGCGTTCCGGTAATGTACGCTTTAAAAAAAAATCTCGTTACCGCCTTCCCTTCGTCGCGGGGGAATTAAAATTGATTGCTGGAATTATTTTTTTAGTAACCGTGAGATCTGTATGACGTGACTCTCAAATCAGAAACGTTGATTTTGGCAAGCGACGGGGAACGTAAGCTCAAGAGTCCTGAACGCGAGGTGTTGCATTTCCGTTCTCGCGTTACGTAAACGATAGTTTACATCTTCTCTGGTTCTTTCGGTAAAGTCACCACCACGTAGAATGAGAATAAAATAATAAATTGATAAAATAAAATAACACGATAAAATATCTCACAACGTTTCGGCCACAACACAAGCGGCCTTCATCAGGTGAAGGGACGAGACTGTCTGGTAGGACAGCGCTGGAGTGAAAGAGCCACGTTCAGATCACGACCTTTAAGCTTAGAGTCGCGGCATCTCTTCAGAAAGGTGAGAGACTCGATTAGTTGAGCCTTCTTATCCCGAAGTCTGTTGAATGATCTTAAGGATGTGTGGAATCCCTCCCCGTAGAGGCGGTTAAAATTCGATTTAAAGCTTTCGTGACTGCCTCTACGGGGAGGGATTCCACACATCCTTAAGATCATTCAACAGACTTCGGGATAAGAAGGCTCAACTAATCGAGTCTCTCACCTTTCTGAAGAGATGCCGCGACTCTAAGCTTAAAGGCCATGATCTGAACGTGGCTCTTTCACTCCAGCGCTGTCCTACCAGACAGTCTCGCCCACTTCACCTGATGAAGGCCGCTTGTGTTGTGGCCGAAACGTCGTGAGAATATTATTGTGTTATTTTATTTTATCAATTTATTATTTTATTCTCATTCTACGTGGTGGTGGTGACTTTACAGAAAGAACCAAAGATGAATCCTCGCAGTCACGAAAGCTTCAAATCATAATTTACATTTTCTCTGGCGCCATTCATATAATCGCATCACTGACCACCGTACAAAAAATTAATTACGAGATTTACATCTAAGAAGAAGGGGGCATAAACCCTGCGGAAGGAACTCGTGAAAATGATTCCTGAACGCAGACATCAACAAAATGACACGTAATAAGCCAGGTGACTTAAACAACTACGACACAAAAGGCGTTTTGTCATGTTAACCAGGCCAAATTCAGCTCCTCAAACAGACCAAGAGCGTAAACCGAGCCCCACCGACACTGAGAATGCGCTCCCAGCTCCTGGCGCGAGCCAAGACACCTCACACAAAGCCACGAGACACATTGAACCCAGGATACATTAGCAAACAAAGCAGCATTGTCTCGTGTATGTTTACTCGTTTATTTGACAATGTATATATCACAATAACAATAATTTACAGTGTGTGTGTGTGATGTGTGTGATGTGTAGGGTGGCCTAACCTCCGATCCATCCTGGGATTAACCAGGCGAGGCCGCGTTGGCTGGGCTGTGAAACCCGCATGTCCGGCCGCAGCACGGCCTAGCAGCCCATGTGCGTAGTGTCTGTAGCGTCTGCTGTGTGTGTGTGTGTGTGGTGCATATGTTGGGGTGGGAAGAGTGTGGAACGTGTGTGCGTATGCGGTGATAGCGGTGATGATGATGATACTAATACACATCCATCGTCACCCACCCCTGGCGCCTTCGTGGCTGCTCTGCGGTGGAGACTCCACCGCAGAGCAGCCCAGTGGCAGAGGAAAGAGCGGATTGCTCGTCCCACACGAGGCGGTCCAAATCGCTCCTCCCGCCCGCTCGTCTCCCGTATCAGCGCCTCCATCTTCTCCTCTTCCTCCCCTTCCTCCTCCTTCCCCTCAACCTCCCCTTCCTCCTCCTCCATCTTCTCCTCTTCCTCCCCTTCCTCCTCCTTCCCCTCAACCTCCCCTTCCTCCTCCTCCATCTTCTCCTCCTCCACAAGCTCCATCTTCTCCCCCATGCTCCACTCCATCTTCTCCTCCACAAGCTCCATCTTCTCCCCCATGCTCCCCTCCATCTTCTCCTTCCTCAACCTCCCCTTCCCCTCCTCCATCTTCTCCTCCACAAGCTCAATCTTCTCCCCCATGCTCCCCTCCATCTTCTCCTCCACAAGCTCCATCTTCTCCTTCCTCAACCTCCCCTTCCTCCTCCATGCTCTCCTCCACAAGCTCAATCTTCTCCCCCATGCTCCCCTCCATCTTCTCCTCCACAAGCTCCATCTTCTCCTTCCTCAACCTCCCCTTCCCCTCCTCCATCTTCTCCTCCTCCACAAGCTCCATCTTCTCCCCCATGCTCCCCTCCATCTTCTCCTCCACAAGCTCCATCTTCTCCTTCCTCAACCTCCCCTTCCCCTCCTCCATCTTCTCCTCCACAAGCTCCATCTTCTCCCCCATGCTCCCCTCCATCTTCTCCTTCCTCAACCTCCCCTTCCTCCTCCATCTTCTCCTCCACAAGCTCCATCTTCTCCCCCATGCTCCCCTACATCTTCTCCTCCACAAGCTCAATCTTCTCCGCAGAGGCCGGGGTGAGCGAGGGCTGTGCGGTGCTCGATCTGTGAAAGAATGGACACGACACCATTTAACGTCCCTCCTATTGCTCGCTCGCTGTTGCTCTACGACATCGCGACTCCGGATCGTCCGTGTGCGCATTCAAACCGTGCTCCGCAACATTCACAGCATCTCAAGACGCAGTCGGGCTTTTCTGGGTAATTAAGCAAGGTGATAATAAATGATAAACATAGATACGCACACGCAGGATGCAACACGCAGAGCGGCTTACCGTTGCACAGCGGTTGTAGAGGTTGCGGTGCCCTCCCTGTCGCACAGCGAGACTGGACCCGGCTCACCGCTGATGGTGGCAGTGGTGGCGTGGCGGTGCTGGTGGTGGTGGCGGTAGGGACGACGGCGGCGGCGGTGGTGGCGGTGTTGGCGACGACGGTGGTGGTGGTGGTGGCAGCAGTGGTGGTGACGGCGGCAGCGGGGCGGTGGTGGCGGTGACGGTGGCGGTGGTGACGGAGACTTGCTCATGCAAGTCTGTGCAATGATGGAGCTTCTGATTGATTGTGCTTGAGAGGTGATGGAGCTAGTGGCCCGGAGGCGAGCGGCCGCTCATCATTCGGAGCAGAGTGACCGATGCGGGAATCCTCGCGGCGGTGGTGGTGGGGGGAGAGAGCGGGGCCCTTGCCGGAGTCAGCGGCCGATGAAGTCCACAAACTCCGGGTCGCCGTTTGCGAGCGGCTTGCAGAGCGGGGCCAAAGTCCCCGGCACTCGACGGCGGCCAAACATCTTCGGCTCCTTTGGCGGGATGCTGCAGGGAGCTCGCACGCACGCACGCACGCACGCACACACACACACAGGGGGAAAGTCACACAGCCAACATCGGCCCCTGCACAGACACCGCGTGGTGCAGAACCGGTGCAATGCGGTAGCGCCACGGCACGGCCACCGGCGGTCGCGATTTTTTTTGGTCGCCTGTCGCCGAAGTTTGTGGTTACCATCGGGCAGGCCACCCCTGGTTATACTCTGCGGGGGGTGCGGTAATAACCACAACAACAAATTGGCAGGTTGTCTCACGGCGGACGTTACAGATTCCGCGACGTAGTGCCGTTTTTGGTGCCAGCGGTTTACGGACCAAGTTTTTGGCCGGTGTGAAAATTGAAGCTGCAAATGACTCCCATTAGGGATGACGCCGGAACACTTTTAACATAATGGCCTGCACACACACAACGTGGATTCGGTAACGCTTTCCAACGCGCATTTTTTTGTGAGCAATTTGGAAGCTGATGAGTCGCCCCCTTTGAAAACGAGCTTACCTCAATGGCCTTTAATCGGGAAAATTTACTTTTGATTCTGATTAAAAAAAAATTGTATATTTGAAAACAGCGACACCCCCAGTTTATGTCGGGGATGCGTTCGTGAAAGGTGCCATGAATATCGAAACAACGTGAGAGGGGAAGACGTAAATCAGGATATCGCTACTGGGGTGATGATTTTGTTTTGTTGTCCTGCTAAGTTATCTGTGAGTTTCTTCTCTCTCGGGCAAGCCGCTCACAGCGACACAACTTTGGGTTAAAGTCGACTTCACATCGGGCGATCTTTACCGGTGTTACCGTGAGGCCGCCGCCGCCACCACCCCCCCCCTCCAACCCGCTCATATGCCAGACAGGTAAAACGTAGCTAATGCATTAAAACCCATCGCTCGAATGTGGCTGGGGCTTTCTCAACAACCTGTCCACTCACGGGCTTGAGGTCACCGTGAGTGAATGGATGTGACGCATGGACGTGAGGATCCCCCTTGGTGTAGATTTTCACCACCACCTCCACCCGAAGGGACTTGGCTTTCCTGCTACCGATCCCAATCGTCCAGAGTTCCACCGTGAAAGAGGCAACGGAACAAAGTCAATTTAAAGCTTTCGTGACTGCAATGATTCATCTTCTTTGGTTCTTTCGGTAAAGTCACCACCACCACCACGTAGAAGGGAAACAATAAAATAATAAAAATATAAAACAATAAAATTAAATTTCTATTTAAAGCTTTCGTGACTGCAATGATTCATCTTCTTTGGTTCTTTCGGTAAAGTCACCACCACGTAGAATGAGAATTTTATTGTGTTATTTTATTTTATCAATTTATTATTTTATTCTCATTCTACGTGGTGACTTTACCGAAAGAACCAAAGAAGAGGAACAAAGTCAGTGTCACTCTGTCAAGTTCCCGTTCATGCTCTTTGGTTCTATTCGGTAAAGTCACCACGTAGGTAAAAATAAAATAATAAAATTCTCCCGACGTTTCGGCCACAACACAAACGGCCTTCATCGGGTGAAGGGACCGGGCTGTCCAGAGGACAGCGTTGGAGTGAAGACAGCAAGCGTCCTTTAAGCTTGATGCCGCGACAACAAGCTGTCTTCACTCCAACGCTGTCCTCTGGACAGCCCGGTCCCTTCACCTGATGAAGGCCACTTGTGTTGTGGCCGAAACGTCGTGAGAATTTTATTGTTACGTTTTATTTTATTACCCCCCAAAGCATAACGTTTCCACCTCCGTGTTTGACGGTGGGGATGGTGTTTCTTGGGGTCATTCCTCCTCCTCCTCCAAACACGGCGAGTTGAGTTGATGCCGAAGAGCTCCATTTTGGTCTCATCTGACCACAACACTTTCACCCAGTTGTCCTCGGAATCATTCGGATGTTCACTGGCAAACTTCAGACGGGCATGTATACGTGCTTTCTTGAGCAGGGGGGACCTTGTGGGCGCTGCAGGATTTCAGTCCTTCACGGTGTAGTGGTGTTACCAATTGTTTTCTTGGTGACTGTGGTCCCGGCTGCCTCGAGATGATTCCTGCAGTCACGAAAGCATCAAATCAAGTTTAAAGTCCACCGAGTGAAGAAACTTTTTTCAAGGGCGACTTGGCCCAGTAGACAACATGAAATACCAACTGCATGTATGCAGGGTAATTTGTTTTTCAGCATTGTCTAATACCGGTTACATCATGCGTGACAACACCGTGTGTGATGACAGTGGATGATGATGATGATGATGGTGGTGTGCGCGATAACGCCGCCTTCGATGATCCTGTGATGTCAACGCTGTGATTGGTCAATGTTGAACGTGATGGCGACGACGATGACACCCGAAGTAATGATCACCGGGGCGGCCTGCCGCATCCAAACCGCGAACTTTTGCAACGAGCGGCGAGCCTCACCCCCAGCTAAGACCAGGCCTACCTCAACCCCTATCACCACGCCTACCCCTATCACTACCCCTACTGCTCCTCCCCAACCCCCGATACCCCAGCTAAGACCAGGCCTACCTCAACCCCTATCACCACACCTATCACTACCCCTACCGCTCCTCCCCAACCCCCGATACCCAGCTAAGACCAGGCCTACCTTAACCCCTATCACCACACCTACCCCTATCACTACCCCTACTGCTCCTCCCCAACCCCCGATACCCCAGCTAAGACCAGGCCTACCTCAACCCCTATCACCACACCTACCCCTATCACTACCCCTACTGCTCCTCCCCAACCCCCGATACCCCAGCTAAGACCAGGCCTACCTCAACCCCTATCACCACACCTACCCCTATCACTGCCCCTACTGCTCCTCCCCAACCCCCGATACCCAGCTAAGACCAGGCAGGTATTTTGTCGCGAGTCTTACCGGAATTTAACGGTGTTTGTCGTCACCGTAGCCATTGCTGTACTTGCCCCGGGGCCTGATTTTGGAGCCCCCAAGGTACCATATCACCTGCATGGCCAAGAGTTCTCTTTGCTCCCCCTGAGGGTCAGGTAGCTGCCGTAGAGCTGCACGATTTCTGCAGAAATGACAAAGATGCGTAAACTATTATTGCCACCTTTGTGTCTTATGTTGGATTTATATGACGCCTTATCACAAGGTGCATTACAGTAATTATAACATTGTATATAAGATGATGGCAGTTGACATAGAGAGAGTGGGGGTTGTGGATTTCAGCGAGTTGATGATCCCCCCCCGGCCATCATAGACTGCACAGCAAGGCCTGCAATATAAATTAGATTATATTCTTAGCTCTTTCGGTAAAGTCACCACGTTGAAGGGAAACAATAAAATAATAAAATATATATAAAACAATAAAAATTCTCACGACGTTTCGACCGTACCACAAACGGTCGTCATCAGGTGTGTCGGTCCGCATTAATTTATTTGTTAAACGGGGTATTTATTTATTTATTTACAAAAATGGCGGCGCCACGCTCAGCGATTTGGCAATTTTATTTAGAAGGACTAGTCCATCTATGCTCTGAAAAGAGGAGGGGGGAGACGAAAAATTAATGTATGTTGTCTGAAAGCCACTGTAAGCGTGAACAATCAATTAAGACCTGAAATGGTTTATCAAATCTTTCCAATGGTTGCTAAGCCAGAATCCATCTTCTCGGTTGAAATTGTCTCTGTGCTTGTATATGTGGATAGCCTCATGAACGAATCTCTCATGGTAGCCAGATGGCTTACAAAGAACCTCTGTCTTGGAGAAGTCAATGTCATGTGAGCCTACTGAATTATAACAATGATCTGCCATGGCCGAGGTGTTGGTCCTACCGTGTTTAAGGTCTGCTTCGTGTTCACGAATGCGGTCCGAGACATGGCGTTTGGTTTCTCCAATGTAACTACTACCACAGAGGCAACTTAGTTTGTAGACACCAGGGTACTGTATGTCCGGAATCACATCTTTTCATAATAAAGGTTTTTGGGTTAGATCGCGTTTATTTATAAATGTGTCGTAACCCTCCACCACCCGACACGGCCAATCAGCAAAGAAAAGTGTCACGTTGACAAAAGACAAATAATTCACTACTTCAGCCCACCGGTGTGTTGAAGAGTTAATCCACATTTACAGTTTGAGTACGACGTTTCGCTGGTAAATACTTCCAGCATCATCGGGCAATTCGCCAGAATGGTAAAGCCCTCGCTTGCTCCCGGTTTTATATAGAGCAGAAGAGTGACGTCATCACTTAACTCATCAGGTGCAGTGATTAGAGGCGGAGGGGGGGGTAATGTAATTATATAATCGATTAGTAATCAGTCATTGGTTATGATTAGTAATGAGTTGTAGATTAGTAATTCTTTAAATCAAAATGTAATGTGTATTATTTAATAATACGCTTCCAGGCCGCACTGAGCCGGTAGCTGTCAGAGCGATTAAAGTTATTCTTGTTCCTCTCAATTTCAATGGATTCTCTAATTAGTCTTTGCCAGTAATAATTAGTTTTACACACCACTGCAACATTGTCAAAATCAATTGAGTGTCCTTGTTGACAAGCATGTTCTGCCACTGCCGACAGTTGTGTTTGAGATAATTTAATATTTCTCTGATGTTCTTTTAGTCTTACGCTGATGTTACGTCCCGTCTGCCCAATGTAGCAGCTACCACATGAACAATTAATCCGATATACACCTTCTGTTGATAGTTTAGGTAATGCGTCTTTAGTGCAAGATACTAGTTTTTGAATTTTGTGTACTGTACCAAATCTTACTGTAATGTTTTGCTTTTGCAAAACGCGGGCTAATTTGTCAGTTACTCCTGAGATATATGGAATTTTTATTGTTTTAACAATCTGGTCGCTTTCAGTAGTATTGCTTTGCGATCGTGATTTGGCATTCAGTGCTCTGTTAATTTGAGCATTATTGTAGCCATTCTGTCGTAGTGCGTCTTTAACGTGTTTAATCTCTCTCACTAGACTCTCACCATCTGACACTGTTTTCGCCCGATGCACGAGCGTCTTAATAAGAGAGGATTTTTGAGCTGGATGATGATGTGATTCTGCATTCAGATAGGCATCAGTGTGCGTTTGCTTTCTGTAAACGCTGTGTGTTATTTTACCGTTTAGGCCATGTCCAAGCAAAATATCTAGGAATGGGAGTGTATTATTCACCTCCATTTCCATGGTGAACTGGATGGCCGGGTTTTGCGCATTGAGATGATTTAGAAAATCATTAAGTTTATCTTTACCATGTGGCCAGACAACCAAAGTGTCATCCACATACCTAAACCAAAAGGATGGTTTTAATGTGCTCGAGGCAAGTGCTCTTGTTTCAAAGTTTTCCATGTACAAATTTGCTATAGCAGGGGATAAAGGAGAACCCATTGCTGCTCCTTCCTTTTGTTTAAAGAAATCCCCTCTCCATAAGAAGTAAGTGTTATTTAAGCAATGGCCAGCCAGTTTCGGAATATCTTTTTGTAAACCGGTATTCTTTACTAGTGTATCAAGTAATTTAAGCGATTCGTCCACTGGAACCTTAGTGAATAGAGAAATCACATCAAAGCTTACCAGAATATCATCAGGAGTAAGTTTAATATCTTTAATCACATTCACAAGATGTTCTGAATTTTTTATGAATGAAGATGTCTTACCGATGTAGGGCTGTATTTGTTTGGTTATATATTTTGCTAATTGATATGTGGCAGAGCCAATTGTACTGACTATGGGTCGTAATGGGATGCCGATTTTATGAATCTTTGGTAGCCCATAGAGTCTAGGTGGTTTTGAGGCCCTTGGCTTAATTAGGTATTGCTCATTTTTAGGGATTAATGAATTTGCAATTATTGCAGTGGTCTTACGTTCTAAAGTATTAGTTGGATCTCGTTTAATTTTAATGTAGGTACTTTCCTCTAGTAAATTTCTAATTTTATTATCATAATCGGCTCGTGACATCAGTACAGTAGTGCGGCCTTTATCAGCTGCTAGGATTTGGATATCCTTATTTACACGCAGCTCTCTTAAGGCTTTTGCCTCGTTAGAGCTAAATATATAACCAAACAAATACAGCCCTACATCGGTAAGACATCTTCATTCATAAAAAATTCAGAACATCTTGTGAATGTGATTAAAGATATTAAACTTACTCCTGATGATATTCTGGTAAGCTTTGATGTGATTTCTCTATTCACTAAGGTTCCAGTGGACGAATCGCTTAAATTACTTGATACACTAGTAAAGAATACCGGTTTACAAAAAGATATTCCGAAACTTGCTGGCCATTGCTTAAATAACACTTACTTCTTATGGAGAGGGGATTTCTTTAAACAAAAGGAAGGAGCAGCAATGGGTTCTCCTTTATCCCCTGCTATAGCAAATTTGTACATGGAAAACTTTGAAACAAGAGCACTTGCCTCGAGCACATTAAAACCATCCTTTTGGTTTAGGTATGTGGATGACACTTTGGTTGTCTGGCCACATGGTAAAGATAAACTTAATGATTTTCTAAATCATCTCAATGCACAAAACCCGGCCATCCAGTTCACCATGGAAATGGAGGTGAATAATACACTCCCATTCCTAGATATTTTGCTTGGACATGGCCTAAACGGTAAAATAACACACAGCGTTTACAGAAAGCAAACGCACACTGATGCCTATCTGAA
The DNA here is from genome assembly GCF_010993605.1 of Petromyzon marinus. Taxonomy (NCBI): domain Eukaryota; kingdom Metazoa; phylum Chordata; class Hyperoartia; order Petromyzontiformes; family Petromyzontidae; genus Petromyzon; species Petromyzon marinus. The sequence goes on from NW_022638620.1 coordinate 16,386, forward strand.
TGCAGAATCACATCATCATCCAGCTCAAAAATCCTCTCTTATTAAGACGCTCGTGCATCGGGCGAAAACAGTGTCAGATGGTGAGAGTCTAGTGAGAGAGATTAAACACGTTAAAGACGCACTACGACAGAATGGCTACAATAATGCTCAAATTAACAGAGCACTGAATGCCAAATCACGATCGCAAAGCAATACTACTGAAAGCGACCAGATTGTTAAAACAATAAAAATTCCATATATCTCAGGAGTAACTGACAAATTAGCCCGCGTTTTGCAAAAGCAAAACATTACAGTAAGATTTGGTACAGTACACAAAATTCAAAAACTAGTATCTTGCACTAAAGACGCATTACCTAAACTATCAACAGAAGGTGTATATCGGATTAATTGTTCATGTGGCAGCTGCTACATTGGGCAGACGGGACGTAACATCAGCGTAAGACTAAAAGAACATCAGAGAAATATTAAATTATCTCAAACACAACTGTCGGCAGTGGCAGAACATGCTTGTCAACAAGGACACTCAATTGATTTTGACAATGTTGCAGTGGTGTGTAAAACTAATTATTACTGGCAAAGACTAATTAGAGAATCCATTGAAATTGAGAGGAACAAGAATAACTTTAATCGCTCTGACAGCTACCGGCTCAGTGCGGCTTGGAAGCGTATTATTAAATAATACACATTACATTTTGATTTAAAGAATTACTAATCTACAACTCATTACTAATCATAACCAATGACTGATTACTAATCGATTATATAATTACATTACCCCCCCCCTCCGCCTCTAATCACTGCACCTGATGAGTTAAGTGATGACGTCACTCTTCTGCTCTATATAAAACCGGGAGCAAGCGAGGGCTTTACCATTCTGGCGAATTGCCCGATGATGCTGGAAGTATTTACCAGCGAAACGTCGTACTCAAACTGTAAATGTGGATTAACTCTTCAACACACCGGTGGGCTGAAGTAGTGAATTATTTGTCTTTTGTCAACGTGACACTTTTCTTTGCTGATTGGCCGTGTCGGGTGGTGGAGGGTTACGACACATTTATAAATAAACGCGATCTAACCCAAAAACCTTTATTATGAATAATATTGGTCGCGAAAGCCTACGTGTTAAACTGATCACATCTTTTACAGACGGAACCAGATTACGGATTTTACGTAATTTTACATATGCATTGCTCTGCCTCATTATAATTATTTCCTCATGTTCTATTCTGAACTGTGTAAAGTTACCGGATTTGGTCAGGAGAGGGGATGAGGAGGTTGGAATTAAACTATTAAGGTGACAGACATGAGGTGGAGTGGTACGGTTGTTAGTGGCTTTGGGTTCGGGTAGGGTTAGGCTGTAATTTGAGATTGTTATAAACACACGGGTGTTATGGCAGTGAGTGAAATGGTTACACTGGAGAAAAGAGTTGTGTTCTGATTATCGGAGAAATAAATACAAGTCAATAAATAAATTATTGAGTCCACGACTAAATTATGAAAAGCATATCTTTTATAAATACTGTATTGTGATCATCTAGACATTTGAGTATGACGGCATTGTACAGTTACTAGAGTAAAATCAATGTTGCTACACTGTCCCCTGCTGATCACTTACAACCGTGGCCCATAAGATCCGTTATGAATGATGATGATCCTCCATCGGAGCAATAGCCAGGCTCAAATTCTTGCCGGGCATTCCGAGATGTGACGAGGACGTTTTTAGTCATGGGAAAAAATGCAAGAAAGCCTCTTACGGCCCCCTGGTGCCAGGCTAGGTGCACTTTGAGGCCACGTGAAATGTCGAAGGCCCGCGGGCAGGTCACGGAACAGACCCAGGTGCCACGGGTTGAATTACTGAGATGACTGGCTGATACATCAACTGTGCTCCCCTACTGTGCCAACCCGCTGTGCTTTAGCCACCCGGCGCTCCGCTCGTTGTTGTGAGCGTCGCTCCTCCGTCCCTCCGTTGTTGTTGGAGGGCGACTGCCTCCAACTGCCCAGTAGCCTCAAGGTGCACCTACCCTGGCACTAGCCCAGTAGCGTCCTTCACGAGCCTCCTCCACAGAGGCCGATCTTGACACCGCTGGTACCGGTCATCGGCAAGTCCACTCAGCTCCACGTCCTCCTGTACCACATCACTCCATCTCTTCTCTAGCCCCGTGCCTCCTGTACTACGTCACTCCATCTCTTCTCTAGCCCGTGCCTCCTGTACCACATCACTCCATCTCTTCTCTAGCCCGTGCCTCCTGTACCACATCACTCCATCTCTTCTCTAGCCCGTGCCTCCTGTACCACATCACTCCATCTCTTCTCTAGCCCATGCCACCTGTACCACATCACTCCATCTCTTCTCTAGCCCCGTGCCTCCTGTATCACGTCACTCCATCTCTTCTCTAGCCCCGTGCCTCCTGTACCACATCACTCCATCTCTTCTCTAGCCCGTGCCTCCTGTACCACATCACTCCATCTCTTCTCTAGCCCGTGCCTCCTGTACCACATCACTCCATCTCTTCTCTAGCTCCACGTCCTCCTGTACCACATCACTCCATCTCTTCTCTAGCTCCACGTCCTCCTGTACCACGTCACTCCATCTCTTCTCTAGCTCCACGTCCTCCTGTACCACATCACTCCGTCTCTTCTCTAGCCCCGTGCCTCCTGTACCACATCACTCCATCTCTTCTATAGCCCCGTGCCTCCTGTACCACGTCACTCCATCTCTTATCTAACCCGTGCCGTGCCCGTTTAGCCCCCTCGATCCGGCCGAACAAAAGCTGTTTCGGTATGCGGTGGCTGGGCATGCGGGCTACATACACACTGTACATAACACACACACACATATATATAACACAACACACACGTGTCACACACACACATATATATAACACAACACACACGTGTCACACACACACATATATATATATATAACACAACACACACACATATATAACACAACACACACACATATATATAACACAACACACACATATATATATATAAAACACAACACACACACATATATATAACACAACACACACACATATATAACACAACACACACACATATATAACACAACACACACACACACATATATAAAACACAACACACACACACATATATAAAACACAACACACACACATATATATAACACACACACACACATATAACACAACACACACACACATATATATAACACAACACACATATATAACACAACACACACACACATATATAACACAACACACACATATATAAAACACCACACACATATATATAACACAACACACACACATATATATAAAACACAACACACATATATAACACAACACACACACATATATAACACAACACACACATATATAACACACCACACACATATATATAACACAACACACATATATAACACAACACACACATATATAACACAACACACACATATATAAAACACCACACACATATATATAACACAACACACACACATATATATAAAACACAACACACACATATATATAACACAACACACACACACATATAAAACACAACACACACATATATATAACACACACATATATAAAACACAACACATACAAACACATATATATAACACAACACACACACATATATATAACACAACACACATATATAACACAACACACACATATATATATAACACAACACACACACATATATAACACAACACACACGTATTTAACACAACACACACACATATATAACACAACACACACACATATATAACACAACACACACACATATTTAACACAACACACACATATTTAACACAACACACATATTTAACACACACACATATATAACACAACACAACACACATATATAACACACACACATATATATAAAACACAACACACACACACATATATATAACACAACACACATAAATATAAAACACAACACACACACACATATATAACACAACACACACGTGTCACACACACACACACATATATAAATATAAAACACAACACACATATATAAAACAACACATACATATATAAAACACAACACACACACACACATATATAACACAACACACATATATAACACAACACACACACATATATATAACACAACACACATATATATAACACAACACACATATATAACACAACACACACATATATATAACACAACACACACACACATATAAAACACAACACACACATATATATATAACACACACATATATAAAACACAACACATACAAACACATATATATAACACAACACACACACATATATAACACAACACACATATATAACACAACACACACACATATATAACACAACACACATATATATAACACAACACACATATATAACACAACACACACATATATATAACACAACACACACACACACATATAAAACACAACACACACATATATATAACACACACATATATAAAACACAACACATACAAACACATATATATAACACAACACACACACATATATAACACAACACACACATATATAACACAACACACACATATATATATAACACAACACACACACACATATATATATAACACAACACACACACATATATATCACAACACACA
>NW_022638621.1:0-21037 GCF_010993605.1 Petromyzon marinus
GTCAACGCTTAAACGCCAACCCTTAAACGCCAACGTTTAAAGGCCAACCCTTAAACACCAACCCTTAAACGCCAACCCTTAAACACCAAGCCTTAAACACCAACCGTTTGAACGCCAACCCATAAACGCCCACCCCTAAACACCAACCCTTAAACGCCAACCCTTAAACGCCAACCCTTAGATGCCAACGTTTAAACGCCAATCCTTAAACACCAACCCTTAAACGCCAACCCGTAAACGCAAACCCTTTAACGCCAACCCTTAAACACCAAGCCTTAAACACCAACCGTTTGAACGCCAACCGATAAACGCCGACCCCTAAACACCAACCCTTCAACGCCAACCCTTAAACGCCAAGCCTTAAACACCAACCGTTTGAATGCCAACCCATAAACGCCCACCCCTAAACACCAACCCTTAAACGCCAACCCTTAAACACCAAGCCTTAAACACCAACCGTTTGAATGCCAACCCATAAACGCCCACCCCTAAACACCAACCCTTAAACGCCAACCCTTAAACGCCAACCCTTAAACGCCAACCCTTAAACGCCAACCCGTAAACGCCAACCCTTAAACGCCATCCATTAAACACCAACCATTAAACGCCAACCCTTAAACGCCAAAACCTAAACACGCTTAAACGCCAACCCTTAAATGCCAACCCTTAAAAGCCAACCCTTAAACCCCAACCCTTAAACGTCAACGCTTAAACGCCAACCCTTAAACGCCAACGTTTAAAGGCCAACCCTTAAACACCAACCCTTAAACGCCAACCCTTAAACACCAAGCCTTAAACACCAACCGTTTGAACTCCAACCCATAAACGCCCACCCCTAAACACCAACCCTTAAACGCCAACCCTTAAACGCCAACCCTTAAATGCCAACGTTTAAATGCCAACCCTTAAACACCAACCCTTATACGCCAACCCTTAAACACCAACCCTTAAACGCCAACCCGTAAACGCAAACCCTTTTGCGCCAACCCTTAAACACCAAGCCTTAAACACCAACCGTTTGAATGCCAACCCATAAACGCCCACCCCTAAACACCAACCCTTAAACGCCAACCCTTAAACGCCAACCCTTAAACGCCAACGTTTAAATGCCAACCCTTAAACACCAACCCTTGAACGCCAACCCTTAAACACCAAGCCTTAAACACCAACCGTTTTTAATGCCAACCCATAAATGCCCACCCCTAAACACCAACCCTTAAACGCCACCCGTAAACGCCAACCCTTAAACGCCAACCCGTAAACGCCTACCCTTAAACGCCAACCCTTAAACACCAACCCTTAATCGCCAACCCTTTAAACGCCCACCCCTAAACACCAACCCTTAAACGCCAACCCTTAAACGCCAACCCTTAAACGCCAACCCTTAAACGCCAACCCTTAAACGCCAACCCTTAAAAGCCAACCCTTAAACGCCAACCCTTAAACACCAACCTTTAAACGCCAACCCTTAAACGCCAACCCTTAAACGCCAACCCTTAAACGCCAACCCTTAAACGCCAACCCTTAAACGCCAACCCTTAAATGCCAACCCTTAAACGCCAAACCTTAAACAACAACCCTTAAACAACAACCCTTAATCGCTAACTCTTTAAATGCCAACCCTTAAACGCAAACTCTTAAACACCAATCCTTAAACGCAAACCCTTAAACACCAACCTTTAAACACCAACCCTAAAACGCCAACCCTAAAACGCGAACCCTTAAACACCAACCTTAAACGTCAACCCTTAAAGGCCAAACTTACACGCCCAAACCTTTAAACACCAACCTGTAAACACCAACTCTTAAGCACCAACACTTAAACGAAAACGCTTAAACACCAACCCTTAAACACCAACCATTAAACGCCAACCCTTAAAAGTCAAACATCATCCGGCAACCTTAAACGCTAACACTTTAAAGACCAACCCTTAAACACCAACCCTTAAATGCCAACCCTTAAACACCCACCCTTAATCGCCAACCCTTAAAAACAAACCTTAAAACACCAACCTTTAAACACCAACCGTTAAAGACAAATCTTAAACGCCAAACCCTTAAACACAAACCCTTAAACGCCAACCCTTTAAAACGCCAACCCTTAAACGCCAACCCTTAAACCCCTACCCTTAAACGTCAACGCTTAAACGCCAACTATTAAAGACCAACCCTTAAACACTAAACCCTAAAACACCAACCCTAAAACGCCAACCCATAAACAAACCCTTTAACGCCAACCCTTAAACGCCCACCCTTAAACGCCAACGTTTAAAGGCCAACCCTTAAACACCAACCCTTAAACACCAAGCCTTAAACACCAACCATTTGAACGCCAACCCATAAACGCCCACCTCCAAACACCAACCCTTAAACGCCAACCCTTAAACGCCAACCCTTAAACTCCAACCCTTAAATGCCAACCCTTAAACGCCAACCCGTAAACACCAACCCTTAATCGCCAACCCTTTAACGCCAACCGTTAAAGGCAAACCTTTACACGCCAAACCCTTAAACACCAACCCTTAAACGCCATCCATTAAACACCAACCATTAAACGCCAACCCTTAAACGCCAAAACCTAAACACGCTTAAACGCCAACCCTTAAATGCCAACCCTTAAACGCCAAACCCTTAAACACAAACCCTTAAACACCAACCCTTAAGCGCCAACCCTTAAACACCAAGCCTTAAACACCAACCGTTTGAACGCCAACCCATAAACGCCCACCCCTAAACACCAACCCTTAAACGCCAACCCTTAAACGCCAACCCTTAAATGCCAACGTTTAAATGCCAACCCTTAAACACCAACCCTTAAACGCCAACCCTTAAACACCAACCCTTAAGCGCCAACCCGTAAACGCAAACCCTTTAACGCCAACCCTTAAACACCAAGCCTTAAACACCAACCGTTTGAACGCCAACCCATAAACGCCCACCCCTAAACACCAACTCTTAAACGCCAACCCTTAAACGCCAACCCTTAAATGCCAACGTTTAAATGCCAACCCTTAAACACCAACCCTTAAACGCCAACCCTTAAACACCAACCCTTAAGCGCCAACCCGTAAACGCAAACCCTTTAACGCCAACCCTTAAACACCAAGCCTTAAACACCAACCGTTTGAACGCCAACCCATAAACGCCCACCCCTAAACACCAACCCTTAAACGCCAACCCTTAAACGCCAACCCTTAAACACCAAGCCTTAAACACCAACCGTTTGAACGCCAACCCATAAACGCCCACCCCTAAACACCAACCCTTAAACGCCAACCCTTAAACGCCAACCCTTAAATGCCAACGTTTAAATGCCAACCCTTAAACACCAACCCTTAAACGCCAACCCTTAAACACCAACCCTTAAGCGGCAACCCGTAAACGCAAACCCTTTAACGCCAACCCTTAAACACCAAGCCTTAAACACCAACCGTTTGAACGCCAACCCATAAACGCCCACCCCTAAACACCAACTCTTAAACGCCAACCCTTAAACGCCAACCCTTAAACGCCAACCCTTAAACGCCAACCCTTAAACGCCAACGTTTAAATGCCAACCCTTAAACACCAACCCTTAAACGTCAACCCTTAAACACCAAGCCGTAAACACCAACCGTTTGAATGCCAACCCATAAACGCCCAACCCTTAAACGCCAAACCCTTAAACACAAACCCTTAAACGCCAACCCTTTAAAACGCCAACCCTTAAACGCCAACCCTTAAACCCCTACCCTTAAACGTCAACGCTTAAACGCCAACTATTAAAGACCAACCCTTAAACACTAAACCCTAAAACACCAACCCTAAAACGCCAACCCATAAACAAACCCTTTAACGCCAACCCTTAAACGCCCACCCTTAAACGCCAACGTTTAAAGGCCAACCCTTAAACACCAACCCTTAAACACCAAGCCTTAAACACCAACCATTTGAACGCCAACCCATAAACGCCCACCTCCAAACACCAACCCTTAAACGCCAACCCTTAAACGCCAACCCTTAAACTCCAACCCTTAAACGCCAACCCTTAAACGCCAACCCGTAAACACCAACCCTTAATCGCCAACCCTTTAACGCCAACCGTTAAAGGCAAACCTTTACACGCCAAACCCTTAAACACCAACCCTTAAACGCCATCCATTAAACACCAACCATTAAACGCCAACCCTTAAACGCCAAAACCTAAACACGCTTAAACGCCAACCCTTAAATGCCAACCCTTAAACGCCAAACCCTTAAACCCCAACCCTTAAACACCAACCCTTAAGCGCCAACCCTTAAACACCAAGCCTTAAACACCAACCGTTTGAACGCCAAACCATAAACGCCCACCCCTAAACACCAACCCTTAAACGCCAACCCTTAAACGCCAACCCTTAAATGCCAACGTTTAAATGCCAACCCTTAAACACCAACCCTTAAACGCCAACCCTTAAACACCAACCCTTAAGCGCCAACCCGTAAACGCAAACCCTTTAACGCCAACCCTTAAACACCAAGCCTTAAACACCAACCGTTTGAACGCCAACCCATAAACGCCCACCCCTAAACACCAACTCTTAAACGCCAACCCTTAAACGCCAACCCTTAAACGCCAACCCTTAAACGCCAACCCTTAAACGCCAACGTTTAAATGCCAACCCTTAAACACCAACCCTTAAACGTCAACCCTTAAACACCAAGCCGTAAACACCAACCGTTTGAATGCCAACCCATAAACGCCCACCCCTAAACACCAACCCTTAAACGCCAACCCTTAAACGCCAACCCTTAAACGCCATCCCGTAAACGCCAACCCTTAAAACGCCAACCCTTAAACGCCAACCCTTTAAACGCCCAAGCCTAAACACCAACACTGAAACGCCAACCCTTAATCGCCAACCCTTAAACGCCAACCCTTAAACGCCAACCCTTAAACGCCAACCCTTAAACGCCAACCCTTAAACGCCAACCCTTAAACACCAACCTTTAAACGCCAACCCTTAAACGCCAACCCTTAAACGCCAACCCTTAAACGCCAACCCTTAAATGCCAACCCTTAAACGCCAAACCTTAAACAACAACCCTTAATCGCTAACTCTTTAAATGCCAACCCTTAAACGCAAACTCTTAAACACCAATCCTTAAATGCAAACCCTTAAACACCAACCTTTAAACACCAACCCTAAAACGCCAACCCTAAAACGCGAACCCTTAAACACCAACCTTAAACGTCAACCCTTAAAGGCCAAACTTACACGCCAAACCTTGAAACGCCAACCTGTAAACACCAACTCTTAAGCACTAACACTTAAACGAAAACGCTTAAACACCAACCCTTAAACACCAACCATTAAACGCCAACCCTTAAACGTCAACCATCATCCGGCAAACCTTAAACGCTAATACTTTAAAGACCAACCCTTAAACACCAACCCTTAAATGCCAACCCTTAAACACCAACCCTAAATCGCCAACCCTTAAAAACAAACCTTAAAACACCAACCTTTAAACACCAACCGTTAAAGACAAACCTTAAACGCCAAACCCTTAAACACCAACCCTTAAACGCCATCCATTAAACACCAACCATTAAACGCCAACTCATGAACGCCAAAACATAAACACGCTTAAACACCAACCCTTAAAGGCCAACCCTTTAATGCCAACCTTTAAACACCAACCCTTAATGCCAACCCTTAAACGCCAACCCTTAAACACCAACCTTTAAACATCAACCCTAAAACGCCAACCCTTAAACGCCAACCCTTTAAAACGCCATCCCTTAAACGCCAACCCTTAAACCCCAACCCTTAAACGTCAACGCTTAAACGCCAACTATTAAAGACCAACCCTTAAACACTAGACCCTAAAACACCAACCCTAAAACGCCAACCCATAAACAAACCCTTTAACGCCAACCCTTAAACACCAACCCTTAAACGCCAACCCTTAAATGCCAACCCTTAATCGCTAACTCTTCAAATGCCAACCCTTAAACGCCAACCCTTAAACACCAATACTTAAACGCAAACCCTTAAACACCAACCTTTAAACACCGACCCTAAAACGCCAACCCTTAAACGCCAACCCTTAAACACCAACCCCTTGAAGGCCAAACTTACACGCCAAACCTTTAAACACCAACCTGAAAACACCAACTCTTAAGCACCAACACTTAAACGAAAACGCTTAAACGCCAACCCTTAAACACCAACCATTAAACGCCAACCCTTAAACGTCAACCTTTAAACGCCAACCCTTAAACGCCAACCCTTAAACACTAACCGTTAAACGCCAACCCTTTAACGCCAACCCTTAAACGCCAACCTTTAAACACCAACCCTTAAACGCCAACCCTTAAATACCAACCTGTAAACACCACCTCTTAAGCACCAACCCTTAAAGGACAACCCTTAAACGCCAAAACCTAAACACGCTAAAATTTAAACCCTAAAACGTCAACCTTGAAACACCAACCCTTAAACACCAACCCTTAAACACCAACCCTTAAACGCCAATCATTCAACACCAAACCTCATCCGGAAAACCTTAAACGCTAACTCTTTAAAGACCAACCCTTAAACACGAACCCTTGAAAGCCAACCCTTACAAACCGACGGTTAAACACCAACCCTTAAATGCCAACCATTGAACACCAACCCTAAATCGCCAACCCTTAAAAATCAACCTTAAAACACCAACCTTTAAACACCTACCGTTAAAGCTAACCCTAAAACGCCAACCCGTAAACGCCAACCCTTAAACACCAAACCTTAAACGCCATCTCTTAAACACCAACCTTTAAACACCAACCCTTAAAGGCCAAACCTTACCCGCCAAACTATTAAACACCAACCTGTAAACACCAACTCTTAAGTACCAACCCTTTAAACACCAACCTGTAAACACCACCTCTTAAGCACCAACCCTTAAACGACAACCCATGAACGCCAAAACCTAAACACGCTAAAACGCCAACACTTAAACACCAACCCTTAAATGCCAACCCTTAAACACCAACCCTAAATCGTCAAACCTTAAAAACCAAACCTTAATACACCAACCCTAAACGCCATCTATTAAACACCAAGCTTTAAACACCAACACTTAAAGGCCAAACTTACACGCCAAACCTTTAAACACCAACCTGTAAACACCAACTCTTAAGAACCAAACCTTAAACGACAACCCTTAAACGCCAAAGCCTAAACACGATTAAACACCAACCCTTAAATGCCAAGCCTTAAAAGCCAACCCGTAAACGCCAACCCTTTAACGCCAACCCTTAAACTCCATCTCTTAAACACCAACCTTTAAACAGCAAACCTTAAAGGCCAAACTAACACGCCAAACCTTTAAACACCAACCTGTAAATACCAACTCTTAAGCACCAATCCTAAAAACTAAAACCCTTAAACACCAACCCTTATACGCCAACCCTTAAACGCCAACCCTTAAGCATCAACCCTTAAACACCAACCCTTAAATGCCAACCCTTAAACGCAAACCCTTAAACACCAATCCTTAAACGCAAACCCTTAAACACCAACCTTTAAACACCAACCCTAAAAAGCCAACCCTAAAACGCGAACCCTTAAACACCAACCTTGAACGTCAACCCTTAAAGGCCAAACTTACACGCCAAACCTTTAAACACCAACCTGTAAACACCAACTCTTAAGCACCAACACTTAAACGAAAACGCTTAAAAACCAACCCTTAAACACCAACCATTAAACGCCAACCCTTAAACGTCAACCATCATCCGGCAAACCTTAAACGCTAACACTTTAAAGACCAACCCTTAAACACCAACCCTTAAATGCCAACCCTTAAACACCAACCCTAAATCGCCATCCCTTAAAACAAACCTTAAAACACCAACCTTTAAACACCAACCGTTAAAGACAAACCTTAAACGCCAAACCCTTAAACACCAACCCTTAAACGCCATCCATTAAACACCAACCATTAAACGCCAACCCCTAAACGCCAAAACATAAACACGCTTAAACACCAACCCTTAAAGGCCAACCCTTTAATGCCAACCTTTAAACACCAACCCTTAATGCCAACCCTTAAACGCCAACCCTTAAACACCAACCTTTAAACACCAACCCTAAAACGCCAACCCTTTAAAACGCCAACCCATAAACGCCAACCCTTAAACCCCAACCCTTAAACGTCAACGCTTAAACGGCAACTATTAAAGACCAACCCTTAAACACTAAACCCTAAAACACCAACCCTAAAACGCCAACCCATAAACAAACCCTTTAACGCCAACCCTTAAACGCCAACCCTTAAACACCAACCCTTAATCGCTAACTCTTCAAATGCCAACCCTTAAACGCCAACCCTTAAACACCAATACTTAAACGCAAACCCTTAAACACCAACCTTTAAACACCAACCCTAAAACGCCAACCCTTAAACGCCAACCCTTAAACACCAACCCCTTAAAGGCCAAACTTACACGCCAAACCTGTAAACACCAACCTGAAAACACCAACTCTTAAGCACCAACACTTAAACGAAAACGCTTAAACGCCAACCCTTAAACACCAACCATTGAACGCCAACCCTTAAACGCCAACCCTTAAACGCCAACCCTTAAACGCTAACCGTTAAACGCCAACCCTTTAACGCCAACCCTTAAACGCCAGCCTTTAAACACCAACCCTTAAACGCCAACCCTTAAATACCAACCTGTAAACACCACCTCTTAAGCACCAACCCTTAAAGGACAACCCTTAAACGCCAAAACCTAAACACGCTAAAATTCAAACCCTAAAACGTCAACCTTTAAACACCAACCCTTAAACACCAACCCTTAAACACCAACCATTAAACGCCAATCCTTCAACACCAAACCTCATCCGGCAAACCTTAAACGCTAACTCTTTAAAGACCAACCCTTAAACACGAACCCTTGAAAGCCAACCCTTACAAACCGACGATTAAACACCAACCCTAAATCGTCAAACCTTAAAAACCAAACCTTAAAACACCAACCCTAAACGCCATCTATTAAACACCAAGCTTTAAACACCAACACTTAAAGGCCAAACTTACACGCCAAACCTTTAAACACCAACCTGTAAACACCAACTCTTAAGAACCAAACCTTAAACGACAACCCTTAAACACCAAAGCCTAAACACGATTAAACACCAACCCTTAAATACCAAGCCTTAAAAGCCAACCCGTAAACGCCAACCCTTTAACGCCAACCCTTAAACTCCATCTCTTAAACACCAACCTTTAAACAGCAAACCTTAAAGGCCAAACTAACACACCAAACCTTTAAACACCAACCTGTAAATACCAACTCTTAAGCACCAACCCTAAAAACTAAAACACCTTAAACGCCAACCCTTAAACACCAACCCTTAAAGGCCAACCCTTAAACGCCAACCTTTAAACACCAACCCTTAAATGCCAACCCTTAAACGCCAACCCTTAAACACCAACCTTTAAACACCAACCCTAAAACGCCAACCCTTAAACGCCAACCCTCTAAACACCAACCCTTAAACGTCAACTCTTAAACACCAACCATCATCCGGAAAACCTTAAACGCTAACACTTCAAAGACCAACCCTTAAACACCAACCCTTAAATTCCAACACTTAAACACCAACCCTAAATCGCCAACCCTTAAAAACAAACCTTAAAACACCAACCTTTAAACACCAACCGTTAAAGACAAACCTTAAACGCCAAACCCTTAAACACCAACCCTTAAACGCCATCCATTAAACACCAACCATTAAACGCCAACCCTTAAACGCCAAAACATAAACACGCTTAAACACCAACCCTTAAAGGCCAACCCTTTAATGCCAACCTTTAAACACCAACCCTTAATGCCAACCCTTAAACGCCAACCCTTAAACACCAACCTTTAAACACCAACCGTAAAACGCCAACCCTTAAACGCCAACCCTTTAAAACGCCAACCCTTAAACGCCAACCCTTAAACCCCTACCCTTAAACGTCAACGCTTAAACGCCAACTATTAAAGACCAACCCTTAAACATTAAACCCTAAAACACCAACCCTAAAACGCCAATCCATAAACAAACCCTTTAACGCCAACCCTTAAACGCCAACCCTTAAACGCCAACCCTTAAACGCCAACCCTTAAACGCCCACCCTTAAACGCCAACGTTTAAAGGCCAACCCTTAAACACCGACGCTTAAACGCCATCCCTTGAACACCAAGCCTTAAACACCAACCATTTGAACGCCAACCCATAAACGCCCACCTCTAAACACCAACCCTTAAACGCCAACCCTTAAACGCCAACCCTTTAACGCCAACCCTTAAACGCCAACCAGTAAACGCCAACCCTTAAACGCCAACCCTTAAATGCCAACCCTTAAACGCCAACCCTTAATCGCCAACCCTTTAAACGCCAATCCTTAGACGCCAACCCTTTAACGCCAACCCTTAAACGCCAACCCTTAAATGCCAACCCTAAATCGCCAACCCTTAAAAACAAACCTTAAAACACCAACCTTTAAACACCACCTCTTAAGCACCAACCCTTAAACGCCAACCCGTAAACGCCAACCCTTTAACGCCAACCTTTAAACACCAACCCTTAAAGGCCGAACTTACACGCCAAACCTTTAAACACTAACCTGTCAACACCAACTCTTAAGCACCAACCCTTAAATGAAAACCCTTAAAACGCCAACCCTTAAACACCAATGTTTAAATGCCAACTCTTACACGCCAACCCTTTAACGCCAACCCTTAAACGCCAACCCTTAAACACCAACCTGTAAACACCAACTCTTAAGTACCAACCCTTAAACGACAACCCTTAAACGCCAAAACCTAAACACGCTTAAACATTAACCCTTAAACACCAACCCTTAAACGCCAACCTATTAAACACCAACCTTTAAACGCCATCTCTTAAACACCAACCTTTAAACACCAACCCTTAAAGGCAAAACTTACATGCTAAACCTTTAAACACCAACCTGTAATCACCAACTCTTAAGCACCAACCCTTAAACGAAAACCCTTAAACGCCAACCCTTAAATACCAATCTTTAAACACCAATCTTTTAACGCCAACCCTTAAACGCCAACCCTTAAACGTAAACCCTTAAACGCCAACCCTTAAATGCCAACCCTTAAACGCCAACCCTTAAATACCAACCCTTAGTCGCCAACCCTTTAAATGCCAACCCTTAAACGCCAACCCTTAAACACTAATCCTTAAACGCAAACCCTTAAACACCAACCTTTAAACACCAACCCTAAAACGCCAACCCTTATACGCCAACCCTTAAACACCAACCCTTAAACGCCAACCCTTTAAATGCCAACCCTTAAACGCCAACCCTTAAACACTAATCCTTAAACGCAAACCCTTAAACACCAACCTTTAAACACCAACCCTTAAAGGCCAAACCTTACCCGCCAAACCTTTAAACACTAACCTGTAAACACCAGCTCTTAAGCACCAACCCTTTAAACACCAACCTGTGAACACCACCTCTTAAGCACCAACCCTTAAACGACAACCCTTAAACGCCAAAACCTAAACACGCTAAAACACCAACCCTTAAACACCAACCCTTAAACGCCAACCCTTTAACGCCAACTCTTAAACACCAACCCTTAAACGCCAACCCTTAAATACCAACCTGTAAACACCACCTCTTAAGCACCAACCCTTAAAGGACAACCCTTAAACACCAAAACCTAAACACGCTAAAACACCAACCCTTAAACACCAACCCTTAAACGCCAACCCTTTAACGCCAACTCTTAAACACCAACCCTTAAACGCCATCTCTTAAACACCAACCTTTAAACACCAACCCTTAAAGGCCGAACTTACACACCAAACCTTTAAACACTAACCTGTCAATACCAACTTCTAAGCACCAACCCTTAAACGAAAACCCTTAAAACGCCAACCCTTAAACACTAACCCTTAAACGCCAACCCTTAAACGCCAACCTTTAAACGCCAACCCATAAATGCCAACCCTTAAATGCCAACCCTTAAACACCAACCCTTAAACGCCAACCCTTTAAAGCCAAGCCTTAAACACCAACGTTTAAATGCCAACTGTTACACGCCAAACCTTAAATGCCAACCCTTAAACACCAACCCTTAAACGCCAACCCTTAAATGCCAACCCTAAATCGCCAACCCTTAAAAACAAACCTTAAAACACCAACCTTTAAACACCACCTCTTAAGCACCAACCCTTAAACGCCAACCCGTAAACGCCAACCCTTTAACGCCAACCTTTAAACACCAACCCTTAAAGGCCGAACTTACACGCCAAACCTTTAAACACTAACCTGTCAACACCAACTCTTAAGCACCAACCCTTAAATGAAAACCCTTAAAACGCCAACCCTTAAACACCAATGTTTAAATGCCAACTCTTACACGCCAACCCTTTAACGCCAACCCTTAAACGCCAACCCTTAAACACCATCCTGTAAACACCAACTCTTAAGTACCAACCCTTAAACGACAACCCTTAAACGCCAAAACCTAAACACGCTTAAACATTAACCCTTAAACACCAACCCTTAAACGCCAACCTATTAAACACCAACCTTTAAACGCCATCTCTTAAACACCAACCTTTAAACACCAACCCTTAAAGGCAAAACTTACATGCTAAACCTTTAAACACCAACCTGTAATCACCAACTCTTAAGCACCAACCCTTAAACGAAAACCCTTAAACGCCAACCCTTAAATACCAATCTTTAAACACCAATCTTTTAACGCCAAACCTTAAACGCCAACCCTTAAACGTAAACCCTTAAACGCCAACCCTTAAATGCCAACCCTTAAACGCCAACCCTTAAATACCAACCCTTAGTCGCCAACCCTTTAAATGCCAACCCTTAAACGCCAACCCTTAAACACTAATCCTTAAACGCAAACCCTTAAACACCAACCTTTAAACACCAACCCTAAAACGCCAACCCTTATACGCCAACCCTTAAACACCAACCCTTAAACGCCAACCCTTTAAATGCCAACCCTTAAACGCCAACCCTTAAACACTAATCCTTAAACGCAAACCCTTAAACACCAACCTTTAAACACCAACCTTTAAACACCAACCCTTAAAGGCCAAACCTTACCCGCCAAACCTTTAAACACTAACCTGTAAACACCAACTCTTAAGCACCAACCCTTTAAACACCAACCTGTGAACACCACCTCTTAAGCACCAACCCTTAAACGACAACCCTTAAACGCCAAAACCTAAACACGCTAAAACACCAACCCTTAAACACCAACCCTTAAACGCCAACCCTTTAACGCCAACTCTTAAACACCAACCCTTAAACGCCAACCCTTAAATACCAACCTGTAAACACCACCTCTTAAGCACCAACCCTTAAAGGACAACCCTTAAACACCAAAACCTAAACACGCTAAAACACCAACCCTTAAACACCAACCCTTAAACGCCAACCCTTTAACGCCAACTCTTAAACACCAACCCTTAAACGCCATCTCTTAAACACCAACCTTTAAACACCAACCCTTAAAGGCCGAACTTACACGCCAAACCTTTAAACACTAACCTGTCAATACCAACTATTAAGCACCAACCCTTAAACGAAAACCCTTAAAACGCCAACCCTTAAACACTAACCCTTAAACGCCAACCCTTAAACGCCAACCTTTAAACGCCAACCCATAAATGCCAACCCTTAAATGCCAACCCTTAAACACCAACCCTTAAACGCCAACCCTTTAAAGCCAAGCCTTAAACACCAACGTTTAAATGCCAACTGTTACACGCCAAACCTTAAATGCCAACCCTTAAACACCAACTCTTAAACACCAACCCTTTAACGCCAACCCTTAAACGCCAACCCTTAAACACGAACCTTTAAACACCAACCCTTATACGCCAACCCTTAAACACCAACCCTTAATAGCCAACCCTTAAATGCCAACCCTTTAACGCCAACCCTTAAACGCCAACCGTTAAACACCAACCTGTAAACACCAACACTTAAATACCAACCCTTGACAACCTTTAAACGCCAAAACCTAAACACGCTTAAACACCAACCTGTAAACACCAACCCTTAAACGCCAACCCTCAAACGCCAACTCTTTAAACACCAACCTTTAAACGCCATCTCTTAAACACCAACCTTTAAACACCAACCCTTAAAGGCAAAACTTACACGCTAAACCTTTAAACAGCAACCTGTAAACACCAACTCTTAAGCACACATCCCTTAAACGAAAAACCTTAAACACCAACCCTTAAACACCAACCCTTATACGCCAACCCTTAAACGCCAACCCTTAAACGCCAACCCTTAAACGCCAACCCTTAAATGCCAACCCTTAAACACCAACCTTTAAACACCAACCCTTAAACGCCAACCCTTAAACGCTAACCCTTAAACGCCAACCCTTAAATGCGCGAACTTGTACCAAAACGGTCAGGCCGATCTGCTACAGAGCAAACAAATCAGGGAGACACATGGAAGGGGAGCTTTATTGACATTGGGACACTGCTTAAGAACTGGATAAAATGGTACAAAAGCGAAAACGATGTAAAAACTTCAGAAATAGCTACGCTGAACTCAGACCCTCTCGCACAGACAGACAAACAGAGATTATATAATGAGGAAAAATTCGGAAAAGAAACGGGTGGGGCTGACAACCCCGATGTCAGAGGGGGACAGAATATTAAAACTAAGTCACCAGGGGATTCTGTACTAATAACGCGAGAAAGGGCGGAGCCGAAGCTCCGAGGCAACTCTTCAGGAAAACGCACACCACGCACAGACGGCCGACACAAACATCGCGACAGGCACGACGCACCAGACAAATATAAATCAAACACCCCACAAAAACCACGTAAGTATGAGCCATGGGATAAACAGGAGTCACCGAGCAAAGCTGACCCACGTTACAGGCGCAAAAGACACTGCAAAAATCATGTTAAGCAACGCCACCGTGATATTAATAACTCATCCGAATCTGACTCGGATGACGATGATCAACTTTCCGATTACTTGTTCAGTAGTAAAACTCTGAAATCGATGGACAAAGCTCTCGCCAGAATTCCCTATTTTGATCGACACAATAAGAACAGAGACATACACACTCACATTGCAATGGTAGAAGCAGAAGCAATGATCAGGGGTCTGAGAAAAACGGATGAGAAAGCCAGTTTGCTGAAACGCAGCTTGCATGGACAGTCCATATCATGGGTAAAGTTGCTACCATACGAGGTTCGGAACGATTTTAAAAAGCTGAGCTTGGCAGTGATTCGGAAGTTTGCACAATATCTAACACTGTCTGAGGGAATTAACGCTGCAAAATCTATGACCCAGTGCGCAGATGAGGATCCTCGAGAGTACCTCATACGATTTAAAAGAGCGTACTATGCGGGCGATGTGGATCAGTATCACGAAGGTGACAAAAGATTAAAAATTATGTTTTTCGGATCCTTGGGTCCAGAGATTACAAAAATCGTGGGAATGGTTTTGGATCCAGAGACGGCCTCCTTACACCACATAGTGAATAAGGCTCACATGGCTTGGCTGTACAGGGATAAGAACAATAATTCCACAACACACAGTGAACGAGGCAAGGCAACCAGTATTTCAGAAGGAAATAAAAATCAGGGGAGCAGAAACAAAACATCACCTGCGAGGCACTCAAGACACGCAGGCCCACAGTGCAGGAAACAAAAAGCACCCGCGAATTACCAACGTAATTACATACCCAGGTGGCCAGATAGCAATTACACGAGACAATGGCACACAGACCAGGAGCGATCGCAGCGTGCAGGGACGCGTATTTGCGAGAATCGCAATGTGTGGAGACCACGAGCAAAGTCAGACCAGTTCCCAATTCCACGGCACACAGACCGAAAGCGTTCGCAGCGTGCAGGGACGCGTATTTGCGAAAATCGCCACGGGTAGAAGCCAATAGCAGGACCAATGCCACGGCACACAGCTAGCCAAAATTACCCACACTGATGGCGAGATAACAATTCCACAATTCCACGGCACACAGACCGGGAGCGTCCGAAGCGTACAAGGACGCGTATTTGCGAAAATCGCCACGGGTGGAAGCCAAGAGCAGGACCATATCTATACCCAATGCCACGGCACACTGCTGGCCAAAATTACCCACACAGATGGCGAGATAACAATTACGATCGACAGTGGCACATAAATAATGGGCGATCGCAACACACAAAGACACAATCACGAGAATCACGGCACGTATAGGCCAAGAGCAGAATCACGCCGATTCCCAACTGCTGTGACAAAGAGGGTGACATGGGCACGTGATGAATCGCTCACAGGGGTTGAGAGGAAAATGACAGGAAGAGCAGTGTCCGCTGAGCTGGAAAAAAATTCACAGCCCTTGAAAAAAATCAAGCAGGCTGGAGGTGACGAACAAAACCAGGAGGGTAACCATGATTGTGGAAAACTAAATGCACCATGCACCCGTTCTGATAATGTGGTGGAGAACGCGAGAGTCGCTCCCGTGGTGAATACACCTATTGAACAGGGAAAAATAACAATGAAGTGTGATCCAACGAGAAATGATAAGCAACAGGATCGGGGGGGAGAAACCTGCTTGTTTGGTAAATGGAAACGCGATCAATTGTGTCGCGAAATTGCGTGAGAGTACTGCGAATGTGGCAGAGAAAGATGCTACGGAGACAGAAATCCATGATGGATCGGGGAATGTGTTGAAATCCAGCACATGCAAAAACATGGAATCGAATCGTGGTACGGAGTCATCAAATCAGCACATGGCTGCGGAGAAGGCAAATGACCCCAACAGTCGAGCACGGAAACTCGTGGTGTGTACTAATCCTGGTGGCGCACGACATCACTTCACGCCACATAAACCCACAGGGAAGGCGAGGGATAAAAAAAATTACCGATACGAACCAAGGAACCGTGCTCATTTGGCTAAAGCCATACCGACGATGAACCAAAATGACGATGTGATGATGTTGCATGGAAAGGTCACAGGTTACTCTAAAATACCTGGCCATGAGAAAAAATTATTCTGCACTCTTGACCAAAGGTGGCGGTAAGGTTGCCAATAACTTGGTAAACTTTGATTTAAAGCTTTCGTGACTGCAGTAATTCATATTCTTAGTTTTTTCGGTAAAGTCACGTTGAAGAGAAACAACATGACTTTACCGAAAAAACTAAGAATATGAACTTGGTAAACATTAAACAAAGAGATGCCAGGAGGGAAACGGTGTACCACCGGGCTCGAAACCGCTATCCAGTGTTTCCCAGGAACTGAAACAAAAATCAAAGTAGCAATAATTGATAAGAACCGATGTAACATGTTGCCTTAATTTTTTTATTTTTCCTGTTCTTTTATTTTCTTATTTCAAATGTAATCATGCTAAGTTGTGACACGTACGCGCGCGTTGTAAGGAAAATCACAAACTCGAAGACAATCAATGCTTATGATGGGAAAAGGCATTTTTCTTTTATTTTAAAAATAATCCGTGGCAGACCACAGATCATTTTTAAAAGGGTGGTGTGTTGGATATGAGCCTTTTTCCAAAATTGATATTAATAATATCTGCCGATATATAATTTTTTAAAATAATAACAAAGAGAAATAATGCATAAAACGCATCAACCCAAAAACACGCAAACACAGATGGAGATCATAAACAGGCCATAAATAAAAAAAGAAATAATAAAACTCTCGAGGCGAGGATGTTAACAGCTATCTGCGAAGATCTCCAGATGAACAAGAGTTTGATGTGCCCCTTTGGAAAGGTCACCCAGAGGCGAGCCTCAGGAAGACAGACGCGAGTTAAACCAATTTTTTTATTTTCCTTATTTGCCATTAAAACAACGGTTTTAATTTAAAATGCAACAACAAGAATAAGCTAAAATTAGCGATCCTCACGATCACTCCAATTAAGACCAGGCCACCAGATGCATCAGTGAATCCTTATCCAATTATTAATTCGATATCAAATTATTTTCACCTTTAATACGTTTTACTGTTAAAACAAAGCTTGGAGACAGAAATACCGAGTCACATCAAAGATTTTCGAGAAGGAATGAGACAACGGGCAAACTTACGAAACGAGTTAAACAATACTCCAAGAA
Organism: Petromyzon marinus; assembly: GCF_010993605.1. Classification (NCBI taxonomy): domain Eukaryota; kingdom Metazoa; phylum Chordata; class Hyperoartia; order Petromyzontiformes; family Petromyzontidae; genus Petromyzon; species Petromyzon marinus. The sequence continues at coordinate 18,133 of NW_022638621.1, forward strand.
ACCCCGACCACCTTTGTCTCTCTCGCAGCGCGGAGAAACAGGAATTCCACCCTGGCAAGGGGCCATCTGGAAGCAGCCGGGTTTAATGAGAAAACAAAGATCCCCCATATAGCCTTAACAGACTGTAGGGGCAAGTGCTGTTAGCGAGCACCTATGAAGGCCGGAACGGTACACGAGGGGGTGGGTGGCCAGCACCACGCCCGACCGCCTTTGTCTCCCTAGTGGCAATGTTTACACACCTTACCAGGTACTCATTTGAGGCTGAGTCGACCTAGGGGAGGCCCGGGACCGGTTCAGATAATCGTCACTGGTGTTGGCCGTGAGCGGGAATCGAACCCGGGTCACCCCACACACAAACTCACCCCCCCCCCCCTCCACGATACCCTTCGGAAACAAAGGAAGATGAGGGCGGGGGGGAACAACTCCCAAAGCCATAACCGCCAGCAAACAATTTTTTTTTAAAGAAAATTGTTTAACAGGTTTTCCCTGCCAGGGATCTGAACACAATTAATTAAAAGATTGGTCCAAGATAAGAATCTCAAAGGAATACATTGCGGCCATTTGAGTTACGTGGTTACGGTCACTTGGGGGTATTTGAGTGGTTCGTTTTTTTCTATTGCATAATCTTGCTGGTATCCATGAATGAACAAGACGAATCTATGAACGCATATTTGTGCCTTTAGGAATAATAATGGTTTGAGTGTCTTTCCATATGAACAGCGTTGCATAATAATCAATCGTCCTACTGTTAACAACGTGACAAGAATCTGCATTAAGGGTCGCATATGATCAATGACCGAATGCCGTGTTGTGTAACAATTTAAATACGAATTACATATTATAAGGTTAAGGTTTTGATAGAATAGTTTGCATGTTTTAATCTCTCTCTCAACAACCGATCAATTGCGTTACGCGTCGGGAATTAAACACAGGTGCCGTTATCGAAGTGAAACAACGCAATCGTGATGTGTACCTTGTTAATGCTATTGTTGAAATTCCGAAGTTGAGAGTTCTCATATTATCCAAAAATTAAAGTTTAGCTAGAAAATAAAATTGATTAAAGCAGAAGAGTTGTGTGTGATTCTTTCCGTGATACTGCATAGAATTGTTCTGCGAATGAGATCTGAATCTTGGGGACCTATCATAAGCACACTAATCACTAATCCAGCACATAATCAATAAGCGTTAAATCGAAGATCATTGTATCCTTATTGAAAACACTGAATTAAATAACAAGTCGAGTCGACTCTCTCTCATTCACGCTCACAATACCTGCACAACTGCATACGATTAATTGCGTTGTTCCAATTAATAACCAACCTTCGTCACCGAGGCTGGACCTAATTATCATAACGACCTGCATCATCATAACCACGCCCACTCGCATAAATTAATACGGTTATCTCGAATTAGCATAGTTTATGCACATAATTACACCAATTAATTCGGATAAATTATGCAGATTTCAAATTTAATCAAATTTTCATTATTTTCATCAAATTTTCATAACCTACATAAACAACAACCTTCGAGCACCCATATCTCACAGAGCGGGCCCTAACCTATAACAGCTGGCAGTTCACCAGCATTGCTTCAAGTGAGCTGGAGCGTGCTGATGAATATAAAAACCGGACCAGAGCTTGGTTTATGTACAACCAATACTGCTGAAATGATGCACTCCCAGAAGGAAAGCCGTGTGGCTAATGGGATGTGTACAAATACTTGTATTTTTTAAGTGGAAAGACAGATATGTGAAGGAGGGGAATCATCGTTTGCGTGTTAATTTTGTTACTCATATCCACGATGTAAGCCAATTATTATATTGAAACTTCGCAGAGCTTTCATGAGTAAGAAAGTTGTACCAACAATAATTATCGGTTCTATTGCGATCGAGGGCTGCACGTTTCAACGGGCACACATGTGTCATGCTGCGATGGTGACGGTGCTCCCGGTTTTTTAAGACCGGGAGGAAGTGAGGGCTTCACCTTTCTGGCAAATTGCCCGATGATGCTGGATGTAATTACCAGCGAAACGTCGTACTCAAAAATTGTAAATGTTGTGGATTCACTCTTCAACACACCGGTGGGCTGAAGGAGTGATCTATTTCTCTTTTGTCAATGTGACACTTTTTTACTGATTGGCCGTGTCGGGTAGTGGAGGGTTACGACACATTTATGAATAATGCGATCTAACCCAAAAACGTTTATTATGAATAATATTGGTCGTGAAAGCCTACGGCCTTTCTGGCCGTGATTTTTATTTCAGCAGCATTGGTTCAACACGAGCAAACGTCAGAATGGTTTTCAGCTCTGCAAAGCTCATGATGACTTTTTGTGAAGTATTCCACAGTTTTGCATAGAACTAGGACCTGTAACTAACAGAGAGCATCCTTGCCTGCAAATATCTGGAAGTTCACCAGCGTCGGTTTGAGACACTGAATGCTCAAACGAACGCAAATGTGGTAATGATTATTTTGTGTTATCTCCATATATATAAAAGTTGTGAATATGTGTGCCTGTTCAAAATGTTTAGCGTACTTCCCGACATGCAACAAACTTGAAATTTGCCATGTGGGTACTTTCCAGACTGTACACCATGCAAAAGTTATGAAAACACACTTTTTTGTGTGTGGGGGGGGGGGAGCTCAATAATGCATTTATTTTTTGTACGGCAAGTGAGCTGTGACGTCAAATCTGTTACGTGACCCGCACATGTGGAAGCGTAACGCATTGTGTAGTGGTTAGCGCGCTGCGCTGCGAATCCGGCCACCCGAGTTCGATTCCCGCTCACGGCCACTACCAGTGACGATTAGTTTAACTGGTCCTGGGCCTCCCCTACGTCGACTCAGCCTCAAAACGAGTAACTGCTGTGGTGTGTAAACATCGCCACTGGGGAGACAAAGGCG
>NW_022638622.1:0-10000 GCF_010993605.1 Petromyzon marinus
CTCTCGCCTGCAGCAGCAGCAGCAGGAGATGGAGGAGGTGGAGCACCTCCGCAGGATCCAGGCGGAGATGGAGCGCGAGAGGCAGAGGCGACGTGACGAGGAGGAGACGAGGAGGAGGGACGAGGAGGAGCGGACGCTGTGAGAGGCGGGGCTGGTGGCCGTGGTGATGGTGGTGGTGGTGATGGTGGTGGTGGTGGTGACGGGGGTGGTGGTGGTGGTGGTGATGTGGTGGTGGTGGTGGTGATGGTGGTGGTGGTGATGGGGGTGGTGGTGTGGTGGTGATGGTGGTGGTGGTGATGGTGGTGGTGGTGGTGGTGATGGGGGTGGGGGTTGTGGTGATGGGGGTGGTGGTTGTGGTGGTGATGGGGGTGGTGGTGGTGATGGGGGTTGTGGTGGTGATGTGGTGGTGGTAGTGGTGATGGTGGTGGTGGTGGTGATGGGGGTTGTGGTGGTGATGTGGTGGTGGTGGTGGTGTGGTGGTGATGTGGTGGTGGTGGTGGTGGTGGTGATGGGGGTGGTGGTTGTGGTGGTGATGGGGGTGGTGGTGGTGATGGGGGTTGTGGTGGTGATGTGGTGGTGGTGTGGTGGTGATGTGGTGGTGGTGGTGATGTGGTGGTGATGTGGTGATGATTGGGGGTTGTGGTGGTGATGTGCTGGTGATGGGGGTAGTGGTGTTGATTTGGTGGTGATGGGGGTAGTGATGGTGATTGGGGGTTGTGGTGGTGGTGGTGATGGGGGTGGTGGTGGTGATGTGGTGGTGATGTGGTGGTGGTGGTGATGGGGGTTGTGGTGGTGATGTGGTGGTGATGTGGTGGTGGTGGTGGTGGTGGTGATAGGGGTGGTGGTTGTGGTGGTGATGGGGGTGGTGGTGGTGGTGGTGGTGATGGTGATGGGGGTTGTGGTGGTGATGTGGTGGTGGTGGTGATGTGGTGGTGGTGGTGATGGGGGTGGTGGTGGTGATGGGGGTTGTGGTGGTGATGTGGTGGTGGTGGTGTGGTGGTGATGTGGTGGTGGTGATGGGGGTGGTGGTGGTGATGGGGGTTGTGGTGGTGATGTGGTGGTGGTGGTGTGGTGGTGATGTGGTGGTGGTGGTGGTTGTGGTGGTGATGAGGGTGGTGGTGGTGATGTGGTGGTGATGTGGTGATGATTGGGGGTTGTGGTGGTGATGTGGTGGTGATGTGGTAGTGACTGGGGGTTGTGGTGGTGATGTGGTGGTGATTGGGGGTTGTGGTGTTGATTTGGTGGTGATGGGGGTAGTGATGGTGATTGGGGGTTGTGGTGGTGGTGATGTGGGTGGTGGTGGTGATGAGGTGGTGATTGGGGTGGTGGTGGTGGTGGTGATGTGGTGGTGATGGTGGTGGCGATGTGGTGGTGATGGATGTGGTGGTGTGGTGTGATAGTGATGTGGTGGTGATGGGGGTGGTGGTGGTAGTGATGGGGGTTGTGGTGATGTGGTGGTGATGGTGATTGGGGGTTGTGGTGATGTGGTGATGTAGTGGTGGTGGTGGTGATGTGGTGGTGATGGGGGTTGTGGTGGTGATGTGGTGGTGATTGGGGGTTGTGGTGGTGATGTGGTGGTGATGGTGGTGATGTGGTGGTGATGGTGGTTGTGGTGGTGGTGATGTGGTGGTGATGGGGGTTGTGGTGGTGATGTGGTGGTGGTGATTGGGGGTTGTGGTGGTGATGTGGTGGTGATTGGGGGTTGTGGTGGTGGTGATGTGGTAGTGATTGGGGGTTGTGATGGTGATGAGAGATGGGAGTAGTGATGGTGATGAGATATGGTGTTGGTGGTGATGATGAGAGGTGGTGGTGATAGTGGTGGTGATAGTGTTGGTGATAGTAGTGGTAATGGAAATGATGGGGTGGTGGTGATGGTGGTGGTGATGAGAGATGGGGGTAGTGGTGGTGATAGTAGTGGTGATGGAAATGATGTGGTGGTGATGGTGGTGGTGATGGTGGTGGTGATGAGAGATGGGGGTAGTGGTGGTGATGGTGGTGATGGTGCTGATGATGGTGTTGATGATGGTGTTGATGATGGTGCTGATGATGTTGATGATGGTGCTGATGATGACGACGGTGCTGATGATGGTGTTGATGATGGTGCTGATGATGTTGATGATGGTGCTGATGATGTTGATGATGTTCAGGAAAGCGGAGATGGAGGTGAGAAGGAAGCATGAGGAGGAGCAGGAGAAGAGGAGAGAGATGGAGCAAAGACAGTTCAGGGTGAGTGGGTGGGTGAGTGGGTGGGTGGGTGGGTGAGTGAGTGGGTGGGTGGGTGGGTGAGTGGGTGGGTGGGTGGGTGGGTGGGTGAGTGGGTGGGTGAGTGGGTGAGTGGGTGGGTGGGTGAGTGAGTGGTTGAGTGGGTGGGTGGGTGAGTGGGTGGGTGAGTAAGTGAGTGGGTGAGTGAGTGGGTGAGTTGGTGGGTGAGTGAGTGATTGGGTGAGTGAGTGAGTGGGTGAGTGGGTGGGTGAGTGGGTGGATGAGTGGGTGGGTGAGTGGGTGGGTGAGTGGATGAGTGGGTGAGTGAGTGGGTGGGTGGGTGGGTGAGTGGGTGGGTGGCTGGGTGAGTGGGTAAGTGGGTGGGTGGGTGGGTTAGTGGGTGGGTGGGTGGGTGAGTGATTGAGTGAGTGAGTGGTTGGGTGGGTGAGTGGGTGAGTGAGTGGGTGGGTGAGTTGGTGGGTGAGTAAGTGAGTGGGTGCGTGGGTGGGTGGGTGACTGGGTGGGTGAGTAAGTGAGTGGGTGAGTGGGTGGGTGAGTTGGTGGGTGAGTGAGTGATTGGGTGAGTGAGTGAGTGGGTGAGTGGGTGTGTACGTGAGTGTGTAGGTGAGTGGGTGAGTGAGCGAGTGTTTGAGTGTGTAGGTGGGTGAGTGAGTGAGTGAGTGTATGGGTGAGTGGATTAGTGGGTGAGTGTATGAGTGAGTGGGTGTTTAGGTGAGTGAGTGAGTGGGTGAGTGTGTAGGTGAGTGTGTGAGTGAGTGTGTAGGTGAGTGAGTAGGTGAGTGTGTAGGTGAGTGTGTGAGTGAGTGTGTAGGTGAGTGAGTGTGTAGGTGAGTGAGTGTGTAGGTGAGTGAGTGTGTGAGTGAGTGTGTAGGTGAGTGAGTAAACGACTTGACCATCGACTTCACGACGTCCCCAGGAGGAGATGGAGCGCCAGGCGGAGTTGGATCGCGAGGAGGCGGAGCGCCGGGAGACTTTCCGTCTCCAGGAGATGCGGGACTCTGAACTCGCGCTCAGGATCTGTGGAGGGGAGGGGGGGGAGGGGGGACGCGGGGGAGGGGCCAGCCCCCACCCTGAGCCCGCGCCACGCACGTGAGTATAAAGCTAAAGGCAGAGGCGTCAAATTATGCCCAGGTAGACTTGCATGAGCTGCGGGGGCAAGTGCAGTGAAGGATGGAGCCACTGACAAACTAACTCACAGATTCACTCACAGACTCACTCACAGACTCACTCACAGACTCACTCACAGACTCACTCAGACTCACTCACAGACTCACTCACAGACTCACTCACAGACTCACTCAGACTCACTCACAGACTCACAGACTCACTCACAGACTCACTCAGACTCACAGACTCACTCAGACGCACTCACAGACTCACTCACAGACTCACTCACAGACTTATTCACATACTCACTCACAGACTCACTCAGACTCACTCACAGACTCACTCACAGACTCACTCAGACTAACTCACAGACTCACTCACAGACTCACTCACAGACTCACTCACAGACTCAGACTAACTCAGAGACTCACTCAGACTCACTCACAGACTCACTCACAGACTCATCCACAGACTCACTCAGACTCACTCACAGACTCACTCAGACTCACTCAGACTTACTCACAGACTCACTCAGACTCACTCACAGACTCACTCACAGACTCATCCACAGACTCACTCAGACTCACTCACAGACTCACTCAGACTCACTCACAGACTCACTCAGACTCACTCACAGACTCACTCACAGACTCACTCACAGACTGACTCAGACTCACTCACAAACTCACTCAGACTCACTCACAGACTCACTCACAGACTCACTCACAGACTCACTTACAGACTCACTCACAGACTCACTCACAGACTCACTCAGACTCACTCACAGACTCACTCAGACTCACAGACTCACTCACAGATTCACTCAGACTCACTCACAGACTCACTCACAGACTCACAGACACACTCACAGACTCACTCAGACTCACAGACTCACTCAGACGCACTCACAGACTCACTCACAGACTCACTCACAGACTCACTCAGACTCACTCACAGACTCACTCAGACTCACAGACTCACTCACAGACTCACTCAGACTCACTCACAGACTCACTCACAGACTCACAGACTCACTCACAGACTCACTCAGACTAACTCACAGACTCACTCACAGACTCACAGACTCACTCACAGACTCACTCAGACTCACTCACAGACTCACTCACAGACTCATCCACAGACTCACTCAGACTCACTCACAGACTCACTCAGACTCACTCAGACTTACTCACAGACTCACTCAGACTCACTCACAGACTCACTCACAGACTCATCCACAGACTCACTCAGACTCACTCACAGACTCACTCACAGACTCACTCACAGATTGACTCAGACTCACTCACAAACTCACTCAGACTCACTCACAGACTCACTCACAGACTAACTCACAGACTCACTCAGACTCACTCACAGACTCACTCACAGACTCATCCACAGACTCACTCAGACTCACTCACAGACTCACTCAGACTCACTCACAGACTCACTCACAGACTCACTCACAGACTCACTTACAGACTCACTCACAGACTCACTCACAGACTCACTCAAAGACTCACTCACAGACTCACTCAGACTCACTCACAGACTCACTCAGACTCACTCACAGACTCACTCACAGACTCACTCAGACTCACTCACAGACTCACTCACAGACTCACTCAGACGCACTCACAGACTCACTCACAGACTCACTCACAGACTTATTCACATACTCACTCACAGACTCACTCAGACTCACTCACAGACTCACTCACAGACTCACTCAGACTAACTCACAGACTCACTCACAGACTCACTCACAGACTCACTCACAGACTCAGACTAACTCAGAGACTCACTCAGACTCACTCACAGACTCACTCACAGACTCATCCACAGACTCACTCAGACTCACTCACAGACTCACTCAGACTCACTCAGACTTACTCACAGACTCACTCAGACTCACTCACAGACTCACTCACAGACTCATCCACAGACTCACTCAGACTCACTCACAGACTCACTCAGACTCACTCACAGACTCACTCAGACTCACTCACAGACTCACTCAGACTCACTCACAGACTCACTCACAGACTCACTCACAGACTCACTCAGACTCACAGACTCACTCACAGATTCACTCAGACTCACTCACAGACTCACTCACAGACTCACAGACACACTCACAGACTCACTCAGACTCACAGACTCACTCAGACGCACTCACAGACTCACTCACAGACTCACTCACAGACTCACTCACAGACTCACTCAGACTCACTCACAGACTCACTCAGACTCACAGACTCACTCACAGACTCACTCAGACTCACTCACAGACTCACTCACAGACTCACAGACTCACTCACAGACTCACTCAGACTCACTTACAGACTCACTCACAGACTCACAGACTCACTCACAGACTCACTCAGACTCACTCACAGACTCACTCACAGACTCATCCACAGACTCACTCAGACTCACTCACAGACTCACTCAGACTCACTCAGACTTACTCACAGACTCACTCAGACTCACTCACAGACTCACTCACAGACTCATCCACAGACTCACTCAGACTCACTCACAGACTCACTCACAGACTCACTCACAGATTGACTCAGACTCACTCACAAACTCACTCAGACTCACTCACAGACTCACTCACAGACTAACTCACAGACTCACTCAGACTCACTCACAGACTCACTCACAGACTCATCCACAGACTCACTCAGACTCACTCACAGACTCACTCAGACTCACTCACAGACTCACTCACAGACTCACTCACAGACTCACTTACAGACTCACTCACAGACTCACTCACAGACTCACTCACAGACTCACTCAGACTCACTCACAGACTCACTCAGACTCACTCACAGACTCACTCACAGACTCACTCAGACTCACTCACAGACTCACTCACAGACTCACAGACTCACTCACAGACTCACTCAGACTCACAGACTCACTCAGACGCACTCACAGACTCACTCACAGACTCACTCACAGACTCATTCACAGACTCACTCACAGACTCACTCAGACTCACTCACAGACTCACTCACAGACTCACTCAGACTAACTCACAGACTCACTCACAGACTCACTCACAGACTCACTCACAGACTCAGACTAACTCACAGACTCACTCAGACTCACTCACAGACTCACTCACAGACTCATCCACAGACTCACTCAGACTCACTCACAGACTCACTCAGACTCACTCAGACTTACTCACAGACTCACTCAGACTCACTCACAGACTCACTCACAGACTCATCCACAGACTCACTCAGACTCACTCACAGACTCACTCAGACTCACTCACAGACTCACTCAGACTCACTCACAGACTCACTCACAGACTCACTCACAGACTGACTCAGACTCACTCACAAACTCACTCAGACTCACTCACAGACTCACTCACAGACTCACTCACAGACTCACTTACAGACTCACTCACAGACTCACTCACAGACTCACTCACAGACTCACTCACAGACTCACTCAGACTCACTCACAGACTCAATCAGACTCACAGACTCACTCACAGATTCACTCAGACTCACTCACAGACTCACTCACAGACTCACAGACTCACTCACAGACTCACTCAGACTCACAGACTCACTCAGACGCACTCACAGACTCACTCACAGACTCACTCACAGACCCACTCACAGACTCACTCAGACTCACTCACAGACTCACTCAGACTCACAGACTCACTCATAGACTCACTCAGACTCACTCACAGACTCACTCACAGACTCACAGACTCACTCACAGACTCACTCAGACTCACAGACTCACTCAGATGCACTCACAGACTCACTCACAGACTCACTCAGAGACTCACTCACAGACTCACTCAGAGACTCACTCACAGACTCACTCACAGACTCACTCACAGACTCACTCACAGACTCACTCACAGACTCACGGGCACACACAGGGAGATATACAGAGTGACTCTCTCTCTGTGTTCCAGGATGATCAACCACTCAACCACTCCTCCCGTCTCAGTGTGAGTTTAATCATCATCAGCACCATCACTGCCATCATCACCATCATCATTACCATCATCACCATCATCAACATCATCATCACCACCATCACCACCTTCATTACCATCATCATCATCAGCACCATCACTGGCATCATCACCATCATCACCACCACCACCATCATCACCATCATCACCACCCCCAAACCATCACCACCATCACCACCATCACCACCACCACCACCATCACCACCACCACCACCATCACCACCATCACCACCACCACCAACACCATCACCACCATCACCACCATCACCATCATCGTCACCATCATCACCATCACCACCATCACCACCACCATCACCATCACCACCACCATCACCATCACCACCACCCCCAGCACCATCACCACCATCACCACCATCACCACCACCATCACCACCACCATCAACATCACCACCACCATCACCACCACCACCATCACCACCACCACCATCACCACCACCACCATCACCACCATCAAAACCATCACCACCAACATCACCACCATCACCACCACCATCACCACCATGACCACCACCACCACCATCACCACCACAACCATCACCATCACCACCACCATCACCATCACCACCACCACCATCACCACCACCACAATCACCATCATCACCACCATCACCATCACCAACACCACCACCATCACCACCACCACCATCACCATCATCACCATCACCACCATCAGCACCACCACCACCACCACCATCACCACCACCATCACCACCATCACCACCACCATCACCACGATCACCACCATCAACATCAGCATCACCACGATCACCACCATCACCACCATCATCACCACCACCACCATCACCACCATCACCACCATCACCATCATCATCACCATCATCACCATCACCACCATCACCACCATCACCACCACCATCACCATCACCACCACCCCCAGCACCATCACCACCACCATCACCATCACCACCACCCCGAGCACCATCACCACCATCATCACCATCACCACCACCATCACCATCACCACCACCATCACTACCACCATCACCATCACCACCACCATCACGACCATCATCACCACCACCACCATCACTACCACCACCACCATCACCACCATCACCACCAACATCACCACCATCACCACCATCACCACGACCACCACCATCACCACCACCACCACCCTCACCACCACCATCACCATCACCACCACCATCACCATCACCACCACCACCATCATCACCACCACCACCACCATCACCACCATCACCACGATCACCACCATCAACATCAGCATCACCACGATCACCACCATCACCACCATCACCACCACCACCATCACCACCATCACCACCATCACCATCATCATCACCATCACCACCATCACCACCATCACCACCACCATCACCACCATCACCACCATCATCATCACCATCATCACCATCACCACCATCACCACCACCATCACCATCACCACCACCATCACCATCACCACCACCCCCAGCACCATCACCACCATCACCACCATCACCACCACCATCACCACCACCATCAACATCACCACCACCATCACCACCACCACCACCATCATCACCACCACCACCACCACCATCACCACCACCACCACCACCACCATCACCACCACCACCACCACCACCATCACCACCACCACCATCACCACCATCAAAACCATCACCACCAACATCACCACCATCACCACCACCATCACCACCATGACCACCACCACCACCACCACCATCACCACCACCACCATCACCATCACCACCACCATCACCATCACCACCACCACCATCATCACCACCACCATCACCACCACCACAATCACCATCATCACCACCATCACCATCACCACCACCACCACCACCACCATCACCACCACCACCACCATCACCATCATCACCATCACCACCATCAGCACCACCACCACCACCATCACCACCACCATCACCACCATCACCACCACCATCACCACGATCACCACCATCAACATCAGCATCACCACGATCACCACCATCACCACCATCATCACCACCACCACCATCACCACCATCACCACCATCACCATCACCACCATCACCACCACCACCATCACCATCACCACCACCATCACCACCACCCCCAGCACCATCACCACCACCATCACCATCACCACCACCCCGAGCACCATCACCACCACCATCACCATCACCACCACCCCGAGCACCATCACCACCATCATCACCATCACCACCACCATCACCATCACCACCACCATCACTACCACCATCACCAACACCACCACCATCACGACCATCATCACCACCACCCCCACCACCATCACTACCACCACCACCATCACCACCATCACCACCAACATCACCACCATCACCACCATCACCACCATCACCACCATCACCATCATCATCACCATCATCACCATCACCACCATCACCACCATCACCACCACCATCACCATCACCACCACCATCACCATCACCACCACCCCCAGCACCATCACCACCACCATCACCATCACCACCACCCCCAGCACCATCACCACCATCATCACCATCACCACCACCATCACTACCACCATCACCATCACCACCACCATCACGACCATCATCACCACCACCACCATCACTACCACCACCACCATCACCACCACCA
>NW_022638622.1:17500-20896 GCF_010993605.1 Petromyzon marinus
CCATCATCACCACCACCATCACCACCACCACCATCACCACCACCACCATCACCATCATCACCATCACCACCATCACCACCATCACCACCACCATCACCATCACCACCACCACCATCACCACCACCACCACCACCATCACCACCACCACCACCATCACCACCACCACCACCATCACCACCACCACCATCACCATCATCACCACCACCACCACCATCATCATCACCACCACCACCACCACGATCACCACCACCACCACCATCACCACCATCAAAACCATCACCACCAACATCACAACCATCACCACCACCATCACCACCATAACCACCACCACCACCACCATCACCACCACCATCACCACCACCATCACCATCACCACCACCACCATTATCACCACCACCACCATCACCACCACCACAATCACCATCATCACCACCATCACCATCACCACCACCACCACCATCACCACCACCACCACCACCATCATCACCATCACCACCATCAGCACCACCACCACCACCATCACCACCACCATCACCACCATCACCACCACCATCACCACCATCACCACCATCACCATCATCATCACCATCATCACCATCACCACCATCACCACCATCACCACCACCATCACCATCACCATCACCACCACCATCACCACCACCCCCAGCACCATCACCACCACCATCACCACCACCCCCAGCACCATCACCACCATCATCACCATCACCACCACCATCACCACCACCATCACTACCACCATCACCACCACCATCACGACCATCATCACCACCACCACCACCATCACTACCACCACCATCACCACCACCACCATCACCACCACCACCACCATCACCACCATCACCACCATCATCACCACCATCACGATCACCACCATCACCACCATCACCACGACCACCACCATCACCACCACCACCACCATCACCACCACCATCACCACCACCATCACCACCACCACCACCACCATCATCACCACCACCACCACCAACACCACCATCACCATCATCACCACCACCACCATCACCACCACCACCACCACCATCACTACCACCATCACCATCACGACCATCATCACCACCACCACCATCACTACCACCACCACCATCACCACCATCACCACCACCACCATCACCATCATCACCACCACCACCATCACCACCACCACCATCACCACCACCACCACCATCACCATCATCACCATCACCACCATCACCACCATCACCACCATCACCACCACCATCACCATCACCACCACCACCATCACCACCACCACCACCATCACCACCACCACCACCATCACCACCACCACCACCACCATCACCACCACCATCACCATCACCACCACCACCATCACCATCATCACCACCACCACCACCATCATCATCACCACCACCACCACCACGATCACCACCACCACCACCATCACCACCATCAAAACCATCACCACCAACATCACAACCATCACCACCACCATCACCACCATAACCACCACCACCACCACCACCATCACTATCACCACCACCATCACCATCACCACCACCATGACCACCACCACCATCACCACCACCATCACCACCACCACCACCATCACCACCACCACCACCATCACCACCACCACCACCATCACCACCACCATCACCATCACCACCACCACCATCACCATCATCACCACCACCACCACCATCATCATCACCACCACCACCACCACGATCACCACCACCATCACCACCATCAAAACCATCACCACCAACATCACAACCATCACCACCACCATCACCACCATAACCACCACCACCACCACCACCACCATCACTATCACCACCACCATCACCATCACCACCACCATGACCACCATCACCATCACCACCACCATCACCACCACCACCATCACCACCACCATCACCACCACCACCACCACCACCATCACCACCACCATCACCACCACCACCATCACCATCACCACCCCCAGCACCATCACCACCACCATCACCATCACCACCACCCCGAGCACCATCACCACCATCATCACCATCACCACCATCATCACCATCACCACCACTATCACTACCACCATCACCATCACCACCACCATCACGACCATCATCACCACCACCATCAATACCACCACCACCATTACCACCACCACCATCACCACCACCACCACCATCACCACCATCACCACCATCACCACCAACATCACCACCATCACCATCACCACCATCACCACCATCACCACGACCACCACCATCACCACCACCACCACCACCACCATCACCACCACCATCACCATCACCACCACCATCACCATCACCACCACCACCACCATCATCACCACCACCACCAACACCACCACCATCACCATCATCACCACCACCATCACCACCACCACCATCACCACCACCACCATCACCATCATCACCATCACCACCATCACCACCATCACCACCACCATCACCATCACCACCACCACCATCACCACCACCACCACCACCATCACCACCACCACCACCATCACCACCACCACCACCATCACCACCACCACCATCACCATCATCACCACCACCACCACCATCATCATCACCACCACCACCACCACGATCACCACCACCACCACCATCACCACCATCAAAACCATCACCACCAACATCACAACCATCACCACCACCATCACCACCATAACCACCACCACCACCACCACCACCATCACCACCACCATCACCACCACCATCACCATCACCACCACCATCACCACCACCACCATTATCACCACCACCACCATCACCACCACCACAATCACCATCATCACCACCATCACCATCACCACCACCACCACCATCACCACCACCACCACCACCATCATCACCATCACCACCATCAGCACCACCACCACCACCATCACCACCACCATCACCACCATCACCACCACCATCACCACCATCACCACCATCACCATCATCATCACCATCATCACCATCACCACCATCACCACCATCACCACCACCATCACCATCACCATCACCACCACCATCACCACCACCCCCAGCACCATCACCACCACCATCACCACCACCCCCAGCACCATCACCACCATCATCACCATCACCACCACCATCACCACCACCATCACTACCACCATCACCACCACCATCACGACCATCATCACCACCACCACCACCATCACTACCACCACCATCACCACCACCACCACCACCATCACCACCACCACCACCATCACCACCATCACCACCATCATCACCACCATCACGATCACCACCATCACCACCATCACCACGACCACCACCATCACCACCACCACCACCATCACCACCACCATCACCACCACCATCACCACCACCACCACCACCATCATCACCACCA
>NW_022638623.1:0-20920 GCF_010993605.1 Petromyzon marinus
GTGAGTGGGTGAGTGGTGTAGTGGTGAGTGAGTGGGTGAGTGGTGAGTGAGTGGGTGAGTGGTGTAGTGGTGAGTGGGTGAGTGGTGTAGTGGTGAGTTGTGTAGTGGTGAGTGAGTGGGTGAGTGGTGTAGTGGTGAGTGAGTGGGTGAGTGAGTGGGTGAGTGGTGTAGTGGTGATTTAGTGGGTGAGTGGTGTAGCGCTGGTGAGTGGGTGAGTTGAGTGGTGGTGAGTGAGTGTGTGAGTTGTGTAGTGGTGAGTGAGTGGTGTAGTGGTGAGTGGGTGAGTTGTGTAGTGGTGAGTGGGTGAGTGGTGTAGTGGTGAGTGGTGTAGTGGTGAGTGAGTGGGTGAGTGGTGTAGTGGTGAGTGAGTGGGTGAGTGGTGAGTGAGTGGGTGAGTGAGTGTAGTGGTGAGTGAGTGTAGTGGTGAGTGGGTGAGTGGTGTAGTGGTGAGTGAGTGGTGTAGTGTTCAGTGAGTGGGTGAGTGGGGAGTGAGTGGCGAGTGAGTGTAGTGGTGAGTGAGTGGATGAGTGGTGAGTGAGTGGGTGAGTGGTGTAGTGGTGAGTGAGTGGGTGAGTGGTGTAGTGGTGAGTGGTGTAGTGGTGAGTGAGTGGGTGAGTGGTGTAGTGGTGAGTGGTGTAGTGGTGAGTGAGTGAGTGAGTGGTGTAGTGGTGAGTGGTGTAGTGGTGAGTGAGTGGTGTAGTGGTGAGTGGTGTAGTGGTGGGTGAGTGGTGAGTGAGTGTAGTGGTGAGTGGGTGAGTGGTGTAGTGGTGAGTGAGTGGTGTAGTGGTGAGTAGTAGTGGTGAGTGAGTGTAGTGGTGAGTGTGTAGTGGTGAGTGAGTGGTGTAGTGGTGAGTTGTGTCGTGGTGAGTGAGTGGGTGAGTGGGTGAATGAGTGAGTGGGTGAGTGAGTGGGTGAGTGAGCGTGTGAGTGAGTGGGTGAGTGGGTGAGTGAGTGAGTGGGTGAGTGAGTGGGTGAGTGAGTGAGTGGGTGAGTGAATGGGTGAGTGGGTGAGTGGGTGGGTGAGTGAGTGGGTGAGTGGGTGAGTGGGTGGGTGAGTGAGTGGGTGAGTGAGTGAGTGGGTGAGTGGGTGGGTGGGTTGGTGGGTGGGTTGGTGGGTGGGTGGGGGAGTGGGTGGGTTGGTGGGTGGTTTATTGAGTGGGTGGGTTGATGGGTGGGAGAGTGGGTGGGTGGGTTGGTGGGTGGGTTGGTGGGTGGTGAGCGAGTGGGTGAGTTGAGTAGTAGGGTGAGCGAGTGGGTGAGTTGTGTAGTGGTGAGTGAGTGGTGAGTTGAGTGGTGTAGTGGTGAGTGAGTGGGTGAGTGGTGTAGTGGTGAGTGGGTGAGTTGAGTTGTGTAGTGGTGAGTGAGTGGGTTAGTTGAGTGGTGGTGAGTGAGTGGGTGAGTGGTGTAGTGGTGAGTGAGTGGGTGAGTGGTGTAGTGGTGAGTGAGTGGGTGAGTTGAGTAGTGGTGAGTGAGTGGGTGAGTGGTGTAGTGGTGAGTGGGTGAGTGGTGTAGTGGTGGTGAGTGGGTGAGTTGTGTATTGGTGAGTGATTGGTGAGTTGCGTAGTGGTGAGTGAGTGGGTGAGTTGAGTGGTGTAGTGGTGAGTGAGTAGGTGAGTGGTGTAGTGGTGAGTGGTGTATTGGTGAGTGAGTGGTGAGTTGCGTAGTGGTGAGTGAGTGGTGAGTTGAGTGGTGGTGAGTGAGTAGGTGAGTGGTGTAGTGATGAGTGGTGTAGTGGTGAGTGAGTGGGTGAGTGGTGTAGTGGTGAGTGAGTGGGTGAGTGAGTGGGTGAGTGGTGAGTTGAGTAGTGGTGAGTGAGTGGGTGAGTGGAGTAGTGGTGAGTGAGTGGGTGAGTGGTGTAGTGGTGGTGAGTGGGTGAGTTGAGTGGAGTAGTGGTGAGTGAGTGGGTGAGTATAGTGGTGAGTGGTGTAGTGGTGAGTGAGTGGGTGATATGAGTAGTGGTGAGTGAGTGAGTGGGTGAGTGGTGTAGTGGTGGTGAGTGAGTGGTGAGTTGTGTCGTGGTGAGTGTTGTAGTGGTGAGTGAGTGGGTGAGTTGAGTAGTGGTGAGTGAGTGGGTGAGTGGTGTAGTGGTGGTGAGTGAGAGTAGTGGTGAGTGGTGTAATGGTGAGTGAGTGTAGTGGTGAGTGGGTGGTGAGTTGAGTGGTGTAGTGGTGAGTGAGTGGGTGAGTGGTGAGTGAGTATAGTGGTGAGTGAGTGTAGTGGTGAGTGAGTGGGTGAGTGGTGTAGTGGTGAGTGGGTGAGTGGTGTAGTGGTGAGTTGTGTAGTGGTGAGTGAGTGGGTGAGTGGTGTAGTGGTGAGTGGGTGAGTGGTGTAGTGGTGAGTGGTGTAGTGGTGAGTGAGTGGGTGAGTGGTGTAGTGGTGAGTGAGTGGGTGAGTGGTGAGTGAGTGGGTGAGTGGTGTAGTGGTGAGTGGGTGAGTGGTGTAGTGGTGAGTTGTGTAGTGGTGAGTGAGTGGGTGAGTGGTGTAGTGGTGAGTGAGTGGGTGAGTGAGTGGGTGAGTGGTGTAGTGGTGATTTAGTGGGTGAGTGGTGTAGCGCTGGTGAGTGGGTGAGTTGAGTGGTGGTGAGTGAGTGTGTGAGTTGTGTAGTGGTGAGTGAGTGGTGTAGTGGTGAGTGGGTGAGTTGTGTAGTGGTGAGTGGGTGAGTGGTGTAGTGGTGAGTGGTGTAGTGGTGAGTGAGTGGGTGAGTGGTGTAGTGGTGAGTGAGTGGGTGAGTGGTGAGTGAGTGGGTGAGTGAGTGTAGTGGTGAGTGAGTGTAGTGGTGAGTGGTGTAGTGGTGAGTGAGTGGTGTAGTGTTCAGTGAGTGGGTGAGTGGGGAGTGAGTGGTGAGTGAGTGTAGTGGTGAGTGAGTGGATGAGTGGTGAGTGAGTGGTGAGTGAGTGTAGTGGTGAGTGAGTGGTGTAGTGGTGAGTGGTGTAGTGGTGAGTGAGTGGGTGAGTGGTGTAGTGGTGAGTGAGTGGGTGAGTGGTGTAGTGGTGAGTGGCGTAGTGGTGAGTGAGTGGGTGAGTGGTGTAGTGGTGAGTGGTGTAGTGGTGAGTGAGTGAGTGAGTGGTGTAGTGGTGAGTGGTGTAGTGGTGAGTGAGTGGGTGAGTTGTGTAGTGGTGAGTGGTGTAGTGGTGAGTTGTGTAGTGGTGAGTGAGTGGGTGAGTTGAGTAGTGGTGAGTGAGTGTAGTGGTGAGCTGTGTAGTGGTGAGTGGTGTAGTGGTGAGTGAGTGAGTGAGTGGTGTAGTGGTGAGTTTTGTCGTGGTGAGTGGGTGAGTGTAGTGGTAAGTGGTGAGTTGTGTAGTGGTGAGTTGTGTCGTGGTGAGTGGTGAGTGGGTGAGTGGTGTAGTGGTGAGTGGTGTAGTGGTGAGTGGGTGAGTGAGTGTAGTGGTGAGTGGTGTAGTGGTGTAGTGGTGAGTGGGTGAGTGGTGTAGTGGTGAGTGAGTGGGTGAGTTGTGTCGTGGTGAGTGGGTGAGTGGTGTAGTGGTGAGTGGTGTAGTGGTGAGTGGTGTAGTGGTGAGTGAGTGTAGTGGTGAGTGGTGAGTTGTGTCGTGGTGAGTGAGTGTAGTGGTGTAGTGGTGAGTGAGTGAGTGGGTGAGTGTAGTGGTGAGTGGTGAGTTGTGTCGTGGTGAGCGCTACCAACCCAGTGACCCAGGTTCGGTTTCCCGCTCATGGCCAACACCGCTGACGTCCACCCCCGTGTCCACCCCGTGTCCACCCCCATACCCACCCCGTGTCCACCCCGTGTCCACCCTCTGTCCACCCCGTGTCCACCCCGTGTCCACCCCCATACCCACCCCGTGTCCACCCCGTGTCCACCCTCTGTCCACCCCGTGTCCACCCCGTGTCCACCCCCATACCCACCCCGTGTCCACCCCGTGTCCACCCCGTGTCCACCCTCTGCCCACCCCGTGTCCACCCCGTGTCCACCCCGTGTCCACCCCGTGTCCACCCCCATGCCCACCCCGTGTCCACCCTCTGTCCACCCCGTGTCCACCCCCCTGCCCACCCCATGCCCACCCCGTGTCCACCCCGTGTCCACCCCCGCGTCCACCCCCATGCCCACCCCGTTCCCACCCCGTGTCCACCCCGTGTCCACCCCGTGTCCACCCCGTGTCCACCCTCTGCCCACCCCGTGTCCACCCCCGTGTCCACCCCCGCGTCCACCCCCGTGTCCACCCCGCCAGGTGCGTGTGCCGTGCGACGTGGTGGCCCTGCGTATCGCCGAGGCGGTGAACTACGGCCGCACCCTTCACCACGAGCGGCGCCTCACGCTTCCCACGCTGCCCAGCGTCAGCCATCTCGAGCCCTAGGGGCCCCGGGGCAGCTGGGGCCGGGAAGGCCCCCGGGGCAGCTGGGGCCGGGAAGGCCCTCGGGGCAGCTGGGGCCGGGAAGGCCCCTCGGGGCAGCTGGGGCCGGGAAGGCCCTCAGGGCAGCTGTGGTCGAGAAAGCCTTCTGGGCAGCTGTGGCTACCACTCTGAGACTGCCCTCAGGGCAGCTGTGGCCGTGAAGGCCCTCGGGGCAGCTGGGGCCGGGAAGGCCCCTCGGGGAAGCTGGGGCCGGGAAGGCCCTCAGGGCAGCTGTGGTCGAGAAGGCCCTCAGGGCAGCTGTGGCTACCACTCTGAGACTGCCCTCAGGGCAGCTGTGGCCGAGAAGGCCCTCAGGGCAGCTGTGGCCGAGAAGGCCCTCGGAGCAGCTGTGGCTACCACTCTGAGACTGCCCTCAGGGCAGCTGTGGTCACCACTCTGAGAAGGCCCTCGGAGCAGCTGTGGCCGAGAAGGCTCTCGGGGCAGCTGGGGCCGGGAAGGCCCTCGGGGCAGCTGTGGCCGAGAAGGCCCTCGGGGCAGCTGTGGCCGAGAAGGCCCTCGGGGCAGCTGTGGCCGAGAAGGCCCTCGGGGCAGCTGTGGCCGAGAAGGCCCTCGGGGCAGCTGTGGCCGAGAAGGCCCTCGGGGCAGCTGTGGCCGAGAAGGCCCTTGGAGCAGCTGTGGCCGGGAAAGCTCTCGGGGCAGCTGTGGCCGGGAAAGCCCTCGGGGCAGCTGTGGCCGAGAAGGCCCTCAGGGCCTCTGTGGCCACCACTCTGAGACTGCCCTCAGGGCAGCTGGGGCCGTGAAGGCCCCCGGGACAGCTGTGGCCACCACTCTGAGACTGCCCTCAGGGCAGCTGTGGCTAACCCGTTTTGAGCCCTGAGGGCAGCTGTAGTTGCAGCTGCTATTGAACCACTGATGATGGTGGTGATGGTGGTGGTGATGGTGGTGATGATGATGATGATGGTGGTGGTGATGGTGGTGGTGATGGTGGTGGTGATGGTGATGGTGGTGGTGGTGATGGTAACAATGATAACAATGTTGACGATGTTGACGGTGACGATGTTGAAGATGTTGACGATGATGTTGACGATGATGTGGACGGTGACGATGTTGACGATGATGTTGACGATGATGTTGACGATGATGTTGACGGTGATGATGTTGACGATGATGTTGACGATGATGTTGACGATGATGTTGACGGTGATGATGTTGACGATGTTGACGGTGATGATGTTGACGATGATGTGGACGGTGACGATGTTGAAGATGATGTGGACGGTGACGATGTTGAAGATGTTGTGGACGGTGACGATGTTGAAGATGATGTGGACGGTGACGATGTTGAAGATGATGTGGACGGTGACGATGTTGAAGATGATGTGGACGGTGACGATGTTGAAGATGTTGACGATGTTGACGATGATGACGATGGGTGTTGTGATGTTTGGCGATGATGTTGACGGTGACGATGTTGACGATGTTGACGATGTTGACGGTGACGATGTTGACGATGTTGACGATGTTGACGATGGGTGTTGTGATGTTTGGCGATGACGGTGACCGTTACTTGAATTACCAAAGTGAAATATAAACGCAGATTGCAGTCCAGCAAGGAGGTTGTCAGCGTCTCGGGTTGTCGGATCGTGCGTGGGGCTCGCTCGCAGGGTCAGCTGCCACTGGGGGTACCCCCTAGGCCACACAGCAGCAGCAATCATCACCACCCCTACTGGGGGTAGCAGACTCGCTCACAGGGACAGCTGCCACTGGGGGTACCCCCTAGGCCACACAGCAGCAATCATCACCACCCCTACTGGGGGTAGCAGACTCGCTCACAGGGACAGCTGCCACTGGGGGTGCCTCCTAGGCCAAACACCCACACACAGCAATCATCACCACCCCTACCGGGGGTAGCAGGCTCACTCACAGGGACAGCTGCCACTGGGGGTACCCCCTAGGACAGACACCCACAGCAGCAGCAATCATCACCACCCCTACCGGGGGTAGCAGACTCGCTCGAAGGGACAGCTGCCACTGGGGGTGTCCCCTAGGACAGACACACACACAGCAGCAATCATCACCACCCCTACTGGGGGTAGCAGACTCGCTCGAAGGGACAGCTGCCACTGGGGGTGCCCCCTAGGCCAGACACCCACACAGCAGCAATCATCACCACCCTTACTGGGGGTAGCAGGCTCACTCACAGGGACAGCTGCCACTGGGGGTACCCCCTAGGCCAGACACCCACACACAGCAGCAATCATCACCACCCCTACCGGGGGTAGCAGACTCACACACAGGGTCAGCTGCCACTGGGGGTACCCCCTAGGCCAGACACCCACACACAGCAGCAATCATCACCACCCCTACCGGGGGTAGCAGACTCACACACAGGGACAGCTGCCACTGGGGGTGCCCCCTAGGCCAGACACCCACACAGCAGCAGCAATCATCACCACCCCTACCGGGGGTAGCAGACTCACTCACAGGGTCAGCTGCCACTGGGGGTACCCCCTAGGCCATGGGAGATAGGACGCAGACTCCAAATAAACAGCGGCAGGCATCGTCAGGTTGGGGATGGAACCCCGGCCCACGGCCTCCTGGGTAGTGGGCGAGGGAGGCGACATTCTCGCTCGCTACGGCGGCAGCAGCAGCAGCAGCGTGGAGGGTGGCTCGCCATGGCCACCACCAGGCGACCTGATTATTGGTTTTTTACCCTTTCATATGGCAAAAAGGGTAAAACCAATTACCATATTTTGTGACTGGCAAATGAGGTTTACAATGTGGTGTCAATGCTTTACCCCCGGGCTCGCATACTCTGATGGTGCGTTGTCTTTGTTGAGTTGTGCGACGCCTCTTGGCGTCTTCTGGTCCAACACCACCAACGTGAGAGACGAGGCCTCTAAAGAAAGCCGTCTCGGGTGTGGACCAATCAATTTCAAGGACATTGGCCACCACATACGTGATCAGAGTTTGTGTTGTTTTGTTGTTTGCGTTCCAACCGCAGGTATTGTGGTCAATGTGAACACACAACTCCTTGTAAAAAAAAAAAGGTGCCAGTTTTGTTGCCAGATAAAAGGGTAAAAACCAATTATCATATTTTGTTACTGGCAAATGAGGTTTCCAATGTGGTGTAAATGCTTTACCCCGAGCTCTCATACTCTGATGGTGCATTGTCTTTGAGTTGTGCGACGCCTTTTGGCGTCTTCTGGTCCAACATTATCAAATGAGGTTTCCAATGGTGTGTACCAGGCGACCTGTGTCAAGGCCGAGGCTGCTGGTGGCGAGTAGCAGCAGCAGCAGCAGCGTCTATGAAGGCTACCGGCACTGTGGCTACACACACAGAGGGGGTGGGTGGCCAGCGCCAAGCCCGGCCGCCTTTGTCTCCCCCAGGGCTAGCGGTGCTTACCGGTGCACCACTACAGCTACACCAGGTACTCGGTTGAGGCTGAGTCGACCTAGGGGAGGCCCGGGACGGGTTCAGGATAATCGTCACTGGGATTGGTGGTGGCCGTGAGCGGGAATCGAACTCGGGTCACTGCTAAGTTGGTAGCGCCGACCGCTGCACCACCGCTCCCCACGTACACACAGACACACTCACACAAACACACACATAGACACACAGACACACACAGATACACATACACTCACACAGACACACACAGACACACACATAGACACACAGACACACACGCAGACACACAGACACACGCAGACACATATACACACACAGACACACACAGACACATATAGACACGCAGACACACACACAGACACACACAGACACACACAGATACACATACACTCACACAGACACACACACAGACACTCACACAGACACACAGACACATACACACGTACACACACAGACACACACGCAGACACAGACACACACAGACACACAGATACACAACAACCGCCATTCGCCCCTAAGTGGCGGTGACGTCACCACGACGCTTGTGCCAGGCTATGTGCACCCTGAGGCCACGTGAAGTGTCGAACGCCCGTTGGCAGGTCACGGGGCAGACCCAGGTGCCACGGGTCGACTGACTGAAATGACTGGCTGATGCACCACCTGTGCCCCCTACTGTGCCAACCTGCTGTGCTTTAGCCACCCGGCGCTCCGCTCGTTGTTCTGAGCGTCGCTCCTCCGCCCTCCGTTGTTGTTGGAGGGCGACTACCTCCAACTGCCCAGTAGCGTCCTTCACGAGCCTCCTCCACAGAGGCCGATCTTGACACCGCTGGTACCAGTCATCGGCAAGTCCACTCAACTCCACGTCCTCCTGTACCACATCACTCCATCTCTTCTCTAGCCCGTGCCGCGCCCGCTTAGCCCCCTCAATCCGGCCGAACAAAAGCTGTTTCGGCATGCGGTGGCTGGGCATGCGGGCTACATGACCCAGCCATCGCAGCCTTGCCCGCCGGAGGAGCTCACCGATGGGACCTTGCCCAGATCTTTCAAGGATTTGTGAGCTCCTCGCACAATCCAGTCTGGTTAAACCCAGGATGGATCGTAGGCAGGCCAACCTAAATGTTTCTAACCGGCAAAGATGTTCCATTAGGAGGGTCCACGTTTCGCAAGCGTAGAGAAGGGAGGGAATGACCGTGGCCGAGAAGACCTGAAGCTTAGTGCGGAGCGACAGACCAGGTAGCTTCCACACAGCGTTACGCAACCGATTAAAAGATATTGCCACTCGACTGATTCGGAGTGAGACTTCTGCTGTTAAACTGGAGCCAGTCATAAGCACACTGCCCAGGTATGGGAAACTCTCCACTCTCTCCACAACTGTCCCATCACCGATTGGGAGTTGTGGGGGTGGAGTGCCCGATGGTACAAAATACCCAGGCAGGTGCTTAGTTTTGGTGGGGCTGATGGTAAGGCCCCACCTCTTAGTGGCACGCTCCAGTCTCAGCAGCAGCGTCTCCAACTCCTCCTCTGACTGAGCAGCTATTACCAAATCATCAGCATACATAACGTGGTTGAGCAATAGGGAGCCATCCCTTGACCGCCCCCGGGCATCGATCAGCCTCCCATTATATCTGTACCATATGGAGATTCCCCCGGTACACCTATTGAAGACTTCATGAACTACGTGGTCAAAATAGATGTTAAATAATGTGGGAGCCAGAGGACATCCCTGTCGCACCCCAAGGTGTACAGGAAATGGCTCCGACTCCCGGCCACGTAGTTTAACCCGGGCCCGCTCACCATCATGAAGGTCCTTAATGATCATGAGCAGAGGGTCAGGTACTCCAAAAGCACGAAGAACAACCCAGAGCCCAGGCCTACTGATGGTATCATAGGCCTTGACCAGGTCAATAAAGCAGAGATGTAGGTCTTGTTGGAATTCCCTACACCTCTGCTGTAGCAGACGGACAGAAAATATGGCATCTGTGCAGGACCGCCCTTTCCTGAAACCGCATTGGGGCTCCGCAAGCCTCTCCTCAGCGTGCCTGGCAAGGCGATGCTGAATAATCCTTGCCAGGACCTTTCCCAGCACACTGAGGAGTGAGATGCCCCTGTAGTTGTTACAGTCTGTGGCAAGGGGGACCACCAGGGCATCCTTCCAATCCTGCGGAACCCGTCCAGTGGTCCAGACCGTTGTTATGATGTCATATAGGGCAGTCTGTGCACAAACGCCACCCTCCCTCAGCATTTCGCTTGGGAGATCATCTTTGCCCGCTGCCTTTCCTGGTCTCAGACTCCGGATTGCCTTCAGTACTTCCTCAACAGATGGCACCTCAGCCAGCCACTCACAGAGGGTGACTTCCAATATTTGAGGCACCGCAGCCTCAGCAGGGTCATCCTCACTTTGTGCCACGGTGTTTTCCTGGCTGAGGGATTTTCCCTCCCCCAGGACCTCACAGAAATGCTCAGCAAATCTGCAAACCTGTTCCTGGGGGTCGGAGATTGGATCACCGTTTTTTCCCCTAATGATGGTAATAGGTGTGGCGCTGCAGGTTACTTTTTTGATGGAGTTAAATAGAGATTTGTGATCACGGGCCACTGAGGCAGACTCCATCTCCTCAGCAACCTGCGACCACCACCCATCCTTGCAGCGCCTCACGGCTCTCCGAACCTCCGAGCGAAGGCTGCGGTAAGCCTCCTCATTCTCTGACGTGGGATTCTGTAGCCGATGACAGTGGGCCTGTCGCTTTTTCTCAACCATCCTGAACACCTCTGTCAGCCAGGGTCTCTGGGGAGATCTGGACCGCGTACCCAAAGCAGCCATTGCAGCTGCATGAGTCACAGTCCTAAACCTCGCCCATTTACCCTCGACATCAGGAGTCGGGAACGATGCCAATCCCAGCCGCAAGCGATGATGAAATTCTCGCTTGCAACTTTCATCAGATAACTGAGACCAGGCCACTTTAGGTTGGAATGGGGTCCTGGGTGTACACCCACCACCGGAGTGGAAGAATGGCAGGCGCATCTTACAGATGACTAGTCGATGGTCAGAGGGCAGATCAGCTCCATGGTAGGTCCTGGTGTCAAGGACATGGGCTCGCATCCGCTGGTCCGTCACTATGTAGTCCAGCAGATGTTCTTGCTTGGACCCGGCATGCATCCATGATGTTGTGTGGATGCGCCGATGCCGGAACAGCGTGTTGGTAATTACAAGCCCATGGGCTGCACAAAAATCTAGCAGCCTCCTACCGTTGTTATTGAGCTGATCTGGCCCATGCCCTCCAATCACTCCAGACCAGGTGCCAGTATCATGACCAACTCGGGCATTGAAGTCACCCAACATGATGACTCTATCCCGAGGGGCCACTTTAGCCAGCACCTGTGACAGGAGGTCATAGAAGGCATCTGACTCATCGGCTTTGCCTGCATCCCTCCACGGATGTTCATCTTCGGTGGGGGCATAAGTAACCACGACCACCACTCCTCGCCTCCGGTTGATGGGAAGGCGAGCCCAAAGTAGCCTGGGGCTTACAGCGTCCCACACCTCACCGCCACGCTCCCTTCATTATTTTGCTCAAAAGAAGAGCCACAGCCTGTTGTTTGGCAGTCTGCTGCCCCGAGTAGAGGACTGTCCACCCCTGATGGTGGCAGGAGCCAGAACCGGTCCACCGGACTTCCTGAATGCTACAGAGATCCAGACGGTACCGGTCCAGCTCCCGACAGAGGAGTGGCAGCCTCTCCTCCGCAGTGAACGTTCGAACATTCCACGTGGCCACACGAAGTGGCTTTTCGTTGTTTCTGGAGCCCCGAGGGTAGAGATTCAATCTCCTGGCTCCGCCAATTGGGGTTTGGCCAGGAGACGTCATAGACGCCTGTCCCCCCGGGGGCCTCCGGCACAAGCTTATTAGTTACATATTTTAGTCGTGGTTTAGTGGTAAATTTTTGAAGGTGAAGGGGTTACCAGCCCCTCGCACCCGTCCAGAGGCCCGCTTTAGCCCCTGTGGTGGTAACAGACGCCATGAGGGGAGGAGCCAGGAATTAGCCCTCCCCCCACAGCACTGTCCGGCACCGCGAGGAGGTAGGGGGTTGTTTTGCCGGACACGTACACACACACGTACACACACACGTACACACACGTACACACACACACGTACACACACACACACGTACACACACACACACACTCTCCACGCGCACACACTCTCCACGCGCACAGTGTCAGAAAGAGCAGCAGGAGAATTGTGCTAAATAAACTTTTAATTCTGCGCGTGGGGGAGGGACAGGAGGGGAAAAGGATTGAGGGAGGTGTTGATGGGAGGATGATGATGATGATGAGGGAACCGTAGAGGAGAGGGGGAGCTTGTGAAAGTGGTGGTTGGTGGTGGAAATGGAGGAGAAAGTGGAATGTGGTGGTGATGGAGGATGAGGGGCGAGGGGGCTACAGGCAAACCGAATCGAATTTACACCGGAAGATCAGCCTACAAACAACCGGACCAAAACCTGGTAATCTCCGAACCACCACCGTCACCACCACCGTCACCACCACCGTCACCACCACCGTCACCGTCACCACCACCGTCACCACCACCGTCACCACCACCGTCACCACCACCGTCACCACCACCGTCACCACCACCGTCACCACCACCACCGTCACCATGGTGGTGATAACGGTGACGGCCAACACCGTCACCACCACCACCGCCGTCACCACAAGTCACCGTCACCAATGTCACCGTCTGTGCCATCTGTCAGTAAAACGAGCCGCCTATCCACTACTCCTTCGCTACCTCCTCCTCCACCGCCACGTCCTTCACCACCGCCACGTCCTTCACCACCGCCACGTCCTTCACCACCACCACGTCCTTCACCACCGCCACGTCCTTCACCACCGCCACGTCCTTCACCAGCGCCACGTCCTTCACCACCACCACGTCCGTGTCCTTCTCCAACACCGCCACCCCTTCCTTCACCACCACCACGTCCTTCACCACCGCCGCCACCCCTCTCTTCTTCACCGCCAACACCCCTTCCTTCACCACCGCCGCCGCCCCTTCCTTCACCGCCACCACGTCCTTCGCATCCTCCATCTCCCTCGCCGCCTTCCTCACCGCCGCCTCCTTCCCCGCCGCCTTCGCCGCCTCCTTCTCCGCCTTCGCCGCCGCCACCTCCGCCAGGTCCCTGTGCTTGAGCCGGTGCCTGGCCACCTCCGACACGAAGAGGAATCCGGCGCCGCACTCCCCGCACCGGTTGGGCCAGCTGTCCTCGTGCGCCGCCACGTGCCGCCGGAGGCTGATCTTGGTGGCGAAGCCGGCGGGGCACAGCGGGCACGGGTGGGCCGGCGCCGCCGGCGGCGTCTCGGCGTCGGCGTCGGCGTTGTTGGTGTCGGCGTCGGCGTGGCGGCGAGGCGGCCCGGCGTGCTGGCGCAGGCAGCGCTCGCCGCGGAAGGCCTCGCCGCACTCGGGGCACTCGCGGCGGGGGGCGCCGTGCCGGGCGCGGTGCCTGGCGGCGCCCAGCGACGTCGGGAAGCGCCGGTCGCAGAGGTCGCAGGCGAACGCCGCCGCTGTGGCTGCCGCTGTGGCTGCCGCCGCGGCCGAGGGAAGAGGTGGCGGACAAAGAGGTGGGAGGGTGACGGTGGAGGAGCGGTCGCCCTCCTCGGTCAACAGGGGGGCTCGCTTGGCCTTCTTGGCGGCGGCGAGCGACGCTGCTCCACCGCCTCCACCGCCGCCGCCACCACCGCCTCCACCGCCTCCACCGCCTCCACCGCCTCCACCGCCTCCACCGCCTCCACCGCCTCCACCGCCTCCACCGCCGCCTCCACCGCCTCCACCGCCTCCACCGCCCCCAGCTCTCTTGAGGTCACCCAACTTGCGCTTGGCCTTGGCCCCGCCGTGTCCGTTCCCCCTCACGCCGCCCACCCCCTGCCTCGCCCCGCCGGCACCGTTCCTCTCGGCCCTCGCCGGTCGGCTTCCCGCTCCCTCGGCCGCTCCCCCGACACCGTCGCCGACACCGTGCTCCACCAAGCTGTGCTCCACCAAGCTGTGCTCCACCAAGCTGTGCAGCTCCCTCGCCTCCGCCGTGCTGAAGCGCAGGCCGCAGCGAGCGCACGCGAAGGGCATCTCCCCCTCGGCGTGCGTCTCCCGGTG
Organism: Petromyzon marinus; assembly: GCF_010993605.1. Classification (NCBI taxonomy): domain Eukaryota; kingdom Metazoa; phylum Chordata; class Hyperoartia; order Petromyzontiformes; family Petromyzontidae; genus Petromyzon; species Petromyzon marinus. The sequence continues at coordinate 13,860 of NW_022638623.1, forward strand.
CCGCCTGAGGCCCAGCGGCTCGGCGAAGCCCCTGGCGCAGACGCTGCACACGTGCGCCACGCCCTCGTCGTCCTCCTCCTGCTCATCATCCTCATCCTCATCCTGCTCCTGCTCCTCCTCCTCCTCCTGCTCATCCTCATCCTGCTCCACCTTGTCGTCGTCCGGTTCGTCCTCGGCACCTCCCCGACAACCTCCGGACGCCCTCCAGCGCCTCCCCTCCTGCTTCACCCTCACCACCTTCACCGTCCGCCGACTCTTCGCCGGGCCCTGCGTCGCCGCTACCGCCGCGGCCGCGGCTGTCCCGGTTGCGTCCTGTTCCCCCACCGCCACGGTCCTCCTCCTCCTCCTCCTCTTGCGCTTCCTCTTCCTGGTCCTCGTCAGTCGCCCGCCGCGGTCGGCCTCCTCCTCCTCGTCGTCCTCCTCGTGGCTAACGAGGTGGCGGCACAGCTGCGAGAGGAACTCAAAATCCGTGCCGCACTCCTCGCAGGCGTGCCGGTTCGCCTTGGCGCGCTGCCGCCGTTCGTGGTGATGGGGGAGGCGCTGGTGGTCGCCGCCGAGGTCGCCTGGGACGGACACAAAGGTAGAGGCGCTGAGCCAGGTAGCCTCTAGCAGGATGTGTGAGGGGCAAGTGCGGTGGTGCGGTGCACCAAGTGGGTGGTGTGGTTGGGGCCGCGGCCGACCAGCCACTGCCTTTATCTCTCTCACTCGTCCACTCACTCGCCCGTCCACTCACTCGCCGACTAACTCACTCGCCCGTCCACTCACTCGTCCACTCGTCCACTCGCTCGTCCACTCGTCCACTCGCTCGTCCACTCGCTCGTCCACTCGTCCACTCGCTCGTCCACTCGTCCACTCACTCGCCCGTCCACTCACTCGCCCGTCCACTCACTCGCCCGTCCACTCACTCGCCCGTCCACTCACTCGCCCGTCCACTCACTCGCCCGTCCACTCACTCGCCCGTCCACTCACTCGCCCGTCCACTCACTCGCCCGTCCACTCACTCGTCCACTCGTCCACTCACTCGTCCACTCGTCCACTCACTCGTCCACTCACTCGTCCACTCACTCGTCCACTCACTCGTCCACTCACTCGTCCACTCACTCGTCCACTCACTTAATCATCCATCCACCCAGCTACCCACTCACTGACCCAATGGGTCTCTATATAGGAAGGGGTTGGGTCTAAACAGGAAGTTTGTGCTTCAAACAGGAAGTGGGGGTGTGGCCCAAACAGGAAGTGGGGGTGTGGCCTCACCTAAGTCACCGCTCTTCCCCAGCACTGCCTCCACCGGAGCCGTGGCGCTTGCCCCGCCCCCGTTGCTCTCCGCCCCGCCCACCAGGGCCGCCACACCGGCATCACCGCCGCCAGTGCCAACTCCACCACCATCACCGCCAGTGCCAACTCCACCACCATCACCGCAGGGCCGCGTCCAGGCTGGGAGAGGGTGGGGAGTGGGAAAGGGGGGAGGGGGATGAGAGCGTGGTGGTGATGAGTCTATGGGTCTCTGTGTGGTGGTGATGAGTCTATGGGTTGCTGTGTGGTGGTGATGAGTCTATGGGTCTCTGTGTGGTGGTGATGAGTCTATGTGTCTCTGTGTGGTGGTGGTGGTGAGTCTATGGGTCTCTGTGTGGTGGTGGTGAGTCTATGGGTCTCTGTGTGGTGGTGATGAGTCTATGGGTCTCTGTGTGGTGGTGATGAGTCTATGGGTCTCTGTGTGGTGGTGATGAGTCTATGGGTCTCTGTGTGGTGGTGATGAGTCTATGGGTCTCTGTGTGGTGGTGATGAGTCTATGGGTCTGTGTGTGGTGGTAATGAGTCTATGGGTCTCTGTGTGGTGGTGATGAGTTTATGGGTCTCTGTGTGGTGGTGATGAGTCTATGGGTCTCTGTGTGGTGGTGATGAGTCTATGGGTCTCTGTGTGGTGGTGGTGAGTCTATGGGTCTCTGTGTGGTGGTGATGAGTCTATGGGTCTCTGTGTGGTGGTGATGAGTCTATGGGTCTCTCTGTGGTGGTGGTGAGTCTATGGGTCTCTGTGTGGTGGTGGTGAGTCTATGGGTCTCTGGGTGGTGGTGGTGAGTCTATGGGTCTCTATGTGGTGATGAGTCTATGGGTCTCTGTGTGGTGGTGATGAGTCTATGGGTCTCTGTGTGGTGGTGGTGAGTCTATGGGTCTCTGTGTGGTGGTGGTGAGTCTATGGGTCTCTGTGTGGTGGTGATGAGTCTATGGGTCTCTGTGTGGTGGTGATGAGTCTATGGGTCTCTGTGTGGTGGTGATGAGTCTATGGGTCTCTGTGTGGTGGTGGTGAGTCTATGGGTCTCTGTGTGGTGGTGGTGAGTCTATGGGTCTCTGTGTGGTGGTGGTGAGTCTATGGGTCTCTGTGTGGTGAGTCTATGGGTCTCTGTGTGGTGGTAATGAGTCTGTGGGTCTCTGTGTGGTGGTGATGAGTCTATGGGTCTCTGTGTGGTGGTGATGAGTCTATGGGTCTCTGTGTGGTGGTGGTGAGTCTATGGGTCTCTGTGTGGTGGTGGTGAGTCTATGGATCTCTGTGTGGTGGTGATGAGTCTATGGGTCTCTGTGTGGTGATGGTGAGTCTATGGGTCTCTGTGTGGTGATGAGTCTATGGGTCTCTGTGTGGTGGTGATGAGTCTATGGGTCTCTGTGTGGTGGTGATGAGTCTATGGGTCTCTGTGTGGTGGTGATGAGTCTATGGGTCTCTGTGTGGTGGTGGTGATGAGTTTATGGGTCTCTGTGTGGTGGTGATGAGTCTGTGGGTCTCTGTGTGGTGGTGATGAGTCTATGGGTCTCTGTGTGGTGGTGATGAGTCTATGGGTCTCTGTGTGGTGATGATGAGTCTATGGGTCTCTGTGTGGTGGTGATGAGTCTATGGGTCTCTGTGTGGTGCGGGTTTCACCTCCTCCTCCGTCTGCCTCCTCCACCGGAGGACGCGGGGGGTCGGAGGTCACCACCGCCCCCGCCACTAGAGGTCGCGGGGGGTCAGAGGTCGCCACCGCCCTGGCCACCAAAGGTCGCGGGGGGTCAGAGGTCGCCACCGACCCGGGCACCGGAGGTCGCGGGGTGTCAGAGGTCACCACCGACCCGGGCACCGGAGGTTGCGGGGGGTCAGAGGTCGCCGCCGCCCCGGCCGCCGGAGGTCGTGGGGGGTCAGAGGTCGCCGCCGGAGGTCGCGGGGGGTCAGAGGTCGCCGCCGCCCCGGCCGCCGGAGGTCGCGGGGGGTCAAGGGTCGGGGGTGTAGGCTGGAGCAGGAGGAACGTCTGGGACGGCTGGAGCAGAATCAGAGTCGTAGGTCGTAGGTCGAGAGGTCGCACTGCAGGGAGGAAAAGGGCTGATGGGATGTGTCAAGCATCCCGTGTCGCGGGTACAGTACGTACCGTGTCGCGGGTACAGTGCATCCCGTGTCGCGGGTACAGTGCGTACTGTGCCGTGGGTACAGTGCGTACTGTGCCGCGGGTACAGTAGTGCCGTGCCGCGGGTACAGTGCGTACTGTGTCGCGGGTATAGTGCGTGCTGTGTCGCGGGCACAGTACGTGCCGTGGGTACAGTACGTACCGTGCCGCGGGTACAGTGCGTACTGTGCCGTGGGTACAGTACGTGCCGTGTCGCGGGTACAGTGCGTGCTGTGCCGCGGGTACAGTGCGTACTGTGCCGCGGGTACAGTGCGTGCTGTGTCGTGGGTACAGTATATACTGTGCCGTGGGTACAGTTCGCACTGTGCCGTGGATACAGTACGCACTGTGCCGCGGGTACAGTGCGTATTGTGTCACGGGTACAGTACGTGTTGTCTTCTTTGGTTCTTTCGGTAAAGTCCCGTAGAATGAGAATAAAATAATAAAATAACACAATAAAGTAAAGCAATAAAATTCTCGCAAAAAATATGAAACGCTTCACGAATTTGCGTGTCAACCTTGCGCCGGGGCCATGCCAATCTTCTCCGTAGCGTTCCAATTTTAGTATACGTACTGCCGGAGCAAGTACGTGTTGTGTCGTGGATACTGTACGTACTGTGCCGTGGGTACAGTACTATTGTGTCGCGGATACAGTGCGTATTGTGCCGCGGACACTGTACATACTGTGCTGTGGGTACAGTACGTATTGTCGCGGATACAGTACATACTGTGCCGTGGGTACAGTACTATTGTCGCGGATACAGTACATACTCTGCCGTGGGTACAGTACACATTTTGTCACGGATACAGTACATACTGTGCCGCGGGTACAGTACGCATTGTGTCACGGATACAGTACATACTGTGCCGTAGATACAGCAGGAGGTGCTATGTCTGCGTTTCTTCTCTGAGAGGAGAGAGAGGAGAGAGAGAGAGAGAGGGGAGAGAGAGAGAGGGGAGAGAGAGGGGAGAGAGAGAGGGGAGAGAGAGAGAGAGGGGAGAGAGAGAGGAGAGAGGGGAGAGAGAGGAGAGAGGGGAGAGAGGGGAGACAGAGAGGAGAGAGAGGGGAGAGAGGAGAGAGTGGGGAGAGAGGGGAGAGAGAGGGGAGAGAGAGGGGAGAGAGGGGAGAGAGAGAGGGGAGAGAGTGAGGGGAGAGAGAGAGGGGAGAGAGAGAGGGGAGAGAGAGAGGGGAGAGAGAGGGGAGAGAGAGAGGGGAGAGAGAGAGGAGACAGAGAGGAGAGAGAGGGGAGAGAGAGGGGAGAGAGAGGGGAGAGAGGGGATAGAGGGGAGAGAGAGGGGAGGGAGAGAGGGGAGAGAGAGGGGAGAGAGAGAGGGGAGAGAGAAGAGAGAGAGGGGAGAGAGGAGAGAGAGGGGAGAGAGGGGAGAGAGAGGGGAGAGAGGGGAGAGAGAGGGGAGAGAGAGGAGAGAGAGGGGAGAGAGGGGATAGAGGGGAGAGAGAGGGGAGGGAGAGAGGGGAGAGAGAGAGGGGGGAGAGAGAGGGGAGACAGAGAGGGGAGAGAGAGAGGGGAGAGAGAGGAGAGAGAGGGGAGAGAGGGGAGAGAGAGGGGAGAGAGAGTGGAGAGAGAGGGGAGAGAGGGGATAGAGGGGAGAGAGAGGGGAGGGAGAGAGGGGAGAGAGAGGGGAGAGAGAGAGGGGAGAGAGAGGGGAGAGAGAGGAGACAGAGAGGAGAGAGAGGGGATAGAGGGGAGAGAGAGAGGGGAGAGAGGAGAGAAAGGGGGGAGAGAGGGGAGAGAGAGGGGAGAGAGGAGAGAGAGGGGAGAGAGAGGGGAGAGAGAGAGAGAGGGGAGAGAGAGAGGGGAGAGAGAGAGAAGGGAGAGAGGGGAGAGAGAGAGGGGAGAGAGAGGGGAGAGAGAGAGGGGAGAGAGAAGGGAGACAGAGAGGAGAGAGAGAGGGGAGAGAGGAGAGAGAGGGGAGAGAGAGAGGGGAGAGAGAGGGGAGAGAGGAGAGAGAGGGGATAGAGGGAAGAGAGGGGAGAGAGAGGGGAGAGAGAGAGGGGAGAGAGAGAGAGGGGAGAGAGAGAGAAGGGAGAGAGGGGAGAGAGAGAGGAGAGAGAGGGGATAGAGGGAAGAGAGAGGAGAGAGAGGGGAGAGAGAGAGGGGAGAGAGAGAGAGGGGAGAGAGAGTGGAGAGAGAGAGGGGAGAGAGAGGGGAGAGAGAGAGGGGAGAGAGAGAGAGGGGAGAGAGAGAGGAGAAAGAGAGGGGAGAGAGAGAGGGGAGAGAGGAGAGAGAGGGGATAGAGGGGAGAGAGAGGAGGCCGCGTGCTCGGTGGCAGATGACGGTAGAGAGCTCTGTGCGTGCAGATCTGAGCTACCCGTCGGAGGCCGTTTGACTGTGGGCAGGGCTGCGTGCAGATGCAGCACTTGTCGTAGTTATAAAGAAAGAGAGCGTAATGGAGTAGGAAGAGAGGGGATAGAGAGAGAGAGGGGGGGCGGAGAGAGAGGGAAGGGGTAAGGAGAGCAGGAAAAAAAAAAGGGGGCGGCTTACATAAAGCAAAGCATTAAAAAAAACGAAATGATGAACGGAGCAAAGTGCCGACTACACCGAGCATCTTCTTGTTTCCTCTGATCGGAAAAAAAGAGAGAGGGGGAGAGAGAGGGGGAGAGAGGGGAGAGAGGAGAGAGAGAGAGGGGATAGAGAGGAGAGAGGGGAGAGAGGAGAGGGGAGAGAGAGAGAGGACAAAGGAGAGACAGGGGAGAGAGAGAGGGGAGAGAGGGGATAGAGGGGAGAGAGGGGAGAGAGAGGGGAGAGAGGAGAGAGAGAGTAGAGAGAGGGGAGAGAGAGGACAGAGGGGAGAGAGAGGAGAGAGAGGAGAGAGAGGGGGGAGAGAGGGGAGAGAGAGGGGAGAGAGGAGAGAGAGGGGAGAGAGAGGGGAGAGAGAGAGGGGAGAGAGAGAGAAGGGAGAGAGGGGAGAGAGAGAGGGGAGAGAGAGGGGAGAGAGAAGGGAGACAGAGAGGAGAGAGAGAGGGGAGAGAGGAGAGAGAGGGGATAGAGGGGAGAGGGGAGAGAGAGAGGGGAGAGAGAGGGGAGAGAGGAGAGAGAGGGGATAGAGGGAAGAGAGGGGAGAGAGAGGGGGGAGAGAGAGGGGAGAGAGAGAGGGGAGAGAGAGAGAGAGGGGAGAGAGAGAGGGGAAAGAGAGAGGAGAGAGAGAGAGAGGGGAGAGAGAGAGAAGGGAGAGAGAGAGGGGAGAGAGAGTGGGGAGAGAGAGAGAGGAGAGAGAGAGGAGAGAGAGGGGAGAGAGGAGAGAGAGGGGATAGAGGGGAGAGAGGGGAGAGAGAGGGGGGAGAGAGAGGGGAGAGAGAGAGGGGAGAGAGAGAGGGGAGAGAGAGAGAGAGAGGGGAGAGAGAGAGGGGAGAGAGAGAGAGGGGAGAGAGAGAGAAGGGAGAGAGAGAGGGGAGAGAGAGAGGGGAGAGAGAGAGGAGAGAGAGAGGGGAGAGAGAGAGGAGAGAGAGGGGAGAGAGGAGAGAGAGGGGATAGAGGGGAGAGAGAGGAGGCCGCGTGCTCGGTGGCAGATGACGGTAGAGAGCTCTGTGCGTGCAGATCTGAGCTACTCGTCGGAGGCCGTTTGACTGTGGGCAGGGCTGCGTGCAGATGCAGCACTTGTCGTAGTTATAAAGAAAGAGAGCGAAATGGAGTAGGAA
>NW_022638624.1:0-21010 GCF_010993605.1 Petromyzon marinus
AGACTCACACAGAGATACATAGACTCACACAGAGACCCATAGACTCACACAGAGATCCATAGACTCACACAGAGATACATAGACTCACACAGATACAGAGAATCACAGAGAGACCCGTAGACTCACACAGAGACCCGTAGACTCACACAGAGACCCATAGACTCTCACAGGGACCCATAGACTCACACAGAGACACACAGACTCACACATAGACCCATAGACTTACACAGAGATACATAGACTCACACAGATACAGAGAATCACAGAGAGACCCATAGACTCACACAGAGACACACAGACTCACACAGAGACCCATAGACTCACACATAGACACACAAGCTCACACATAGGCCCATTGACTCACACAGAGATCCGTTGACTCACACAGAGATACATAGAAACACAGATACAGAGAATCACAGAGAGACCCGTACACTCACAATGAGACCCGTAGACTCACACAGAAATACATAGACACACGGATACAGAGAATCACAGAGAGACCCGTAGACTCACACAGAGATACATGGACTCACACAGAGACCCATAGACTCACACAGAGATCCATGGACTCACACAGAGACCCGTAGACTCACACATAGCCCCGTAGACTCACACAGAGACCCATAGACGCACACCCACACATAGACTCACACAGAGATCCGTAGACTCACACAGAGACCCGTAGACTCACACAGAGATAGAGAGAATCACACAGAGACCCGTAGACTCTCACAGAGACCCGTAGACTCACACAGAGATACATAGACTCACACAGATACAGATAACCACAGAGAGGCCCGTAGACTCACACAGAGACCCGTAGACTCACACAAAGATAGAGAGAATCACAAAGAGACCCGTAGACTCTCACAGAGACCCGTAGACTCTCACAGAGATCCGAATACTCATGCAGAAACCCGTAGCCTCTCACAGAGACCCTTAGACTCACATAGAGACCCGTAGACTCACACAGCAGAGACCCGTAGACTCACATAGCAGAGGACTGTAGACTCACACAGAGACACGTAGACTCACACAGAGACCCGTAGACCCACACAGCAGAGACCCGTAGACTCACACAGAGACCTGTAGACTCACACAGTAGTGACCTGTAGACTCACACAGCAGAGACCCGTAGACTCGCACAGAGACGAGTAGACTCACACAGAGATCTGTAGACTCACACAGAGACCTGTAGACTCACACAGAGACCCGTAGACTCACACAGATACCCGTAGACTCACACAGAGACGCTTAGACTCACACAGAGATAGAGAGAATCGCACAGAGACCCGTAGACTCGTTTGAATTGCATTGCTTACCTACGTGTGCGACGTTCAGACCTGCGCGCGGTGAATCGATATTTGCTGACGATGGCAGGCTGAGCGCCTCCGAGCCGTGCGCCATCGACAGCGTGGAGGTGCTCGACGGAGCCTCGCTGGCCGCCGAGAGTCTGGCCCTGCTCTGCTCGACGCCCCTGGGCTCCACGGGGAAGCAGAGCATCGTGTCCACGGGCAGCAGCCTCACGCTGGCCCTCCGAGCCAATGACTCCCTGGAAGGTAGAGAGGAAGCGTCGTGTTTAAGTTCCCGACAGCCGCGCCTCTGATTGGGCACGGTGCGAGAGGAATTCAACACACACACAGAGACCCGTAGACTCACACAGCAGAGACCCGTAGACTCACACAGCAGAGACCCGTAGACTCACACAGCAGAGACTCGTAGACTCACACAGAGACCCGTAGACTGACACAGAGACCCGTAGACTCACACAGAGACCCGTAGACTCACACAGCAGAGACCCGTAGACTCACACAGAGACCCATAGACTCACACAGAGATCCGTAGACTCACACAGAGACCCATAGACTCACACAGAGACCCATAGACTCACACAGAGACCCGTAGACTCACACAGAGAGAGATTCACACAGAGACCCGTAGACTCACACAGAGACCCGTAGACTCACACAGCAGAGACCCGTAGACTCACGCAGAGACCCGTAGACTCACACAGAGACCCGTAGACTCACACAGCAGAGACCCGTAGACTCACACAGAGACCCGTAGACTCACACAGAGACCCGTAGACTCACACAGAGACCCGTAGACTCACACAGAGACCCATACAGTTACACAGAGACCCGTAGACTCACACACAGAGACCCGTAGACTCACACAGCAGAGACCCGTAGACTCACACAGCAGAGCCCAGTAGACTCACACAGAGACCCGTAGACTTACACAGAGACCCATAGACCACACAGAGACCCGTAGACTCACACAGAGACCCGTAGACTCACACAGCAGAGACCCATAGACTCACACAGAGAGACCCGTAGACTCACAAAGAGACCCATTGACTCACACAGAAACCCGTAGACTCACACAGAGACCCATAGACCACACAGAGACCCGTAGACTCACACAGAGACCCGTAGACTCACACAGCAGAGACCCGTAGACTCACACAGAGAGACCCGTAGACTCACAAAGAGACCCATTGACTCACACAGAAACCCGTAGACTCACACAGAAACCCATAGACTCACACAGAGACCCGTAGACTCACACAGAGACCCGTAGACTCACACAGCAGAGACCCGTAGACTCACACAGAGACCCGTAGACTCACACAGCAGAGACCCGTAGACTCACACAGAGACCCGTAGACTCACACAGCAGAGACCCGTAGACTCACACAGAGACCCGTAGACTCACACAGCAGAGACCCGTAGACTCACACAGAGACCCGTAGACTCACACAGAGAAGCGTAGACTCACACAGAGACCCGTAGACTCACACAGCAGAGACCCGTAGAGTCACACAGCGACCCGTAGACTCACACAGAGACCCGTAGACTCACACAGAGATACATAGACTCACACAGAGACCCATAGACTCACACAGAGATCGATAGACTCACACAGAGATAGAAATACTCACACAGATACAGAGAATCACAGAGAGACCCGTAGACTCACACAGAGACCCGTAGACTCACACAGCAGAGACCCGTAGACTCACACAGAGAGACCCCGTAGACTCACAAAGAGACCCATTGACTCACACGGAAACCCGTAGACTCACACAGAGACCCATAGACTCACACAGAGACAGGTAGACTCACATAGAGACCCGTAGACTCACACAGCAGAGACCCGTAGACTCACACAGAGACCCGTAGACTCACACAGCAGAGACCCTTAGACTCACACAGAGACTCGTAGACTCACACAGAGACCCGTAGACTCACACAGCAGAGACCCGTAGACTCACACAGAGACTCGTAGACTCACACAGCAGAGTCCCGTAGACTCACACAGCAGAGACCCGTAGACTCACACAGAGACCCGTAGACTCACACAGCAGAGACCCGTAGACTCACACAGAGACCCGTAGACTCACACAGAGACCCGTAGACTCACACAGAGACCCGTAGACTCACACAGCAGAGACCCGTAGAGTCACAAAGAGACCCGTAGACTCACACAGAGAGCCGTAGACTCACACAGAGACCCGTAGACTCACACAGAGATCCGTAGACTCACACAGAGACCCGTAGACTCACACAGAGAAGCGTAGACTCACACAGAGACCCGTAGACTCACACAGAGAGCCGTAGACTCACACAGAGACCCGTAGACTCACACAGCGATACATAGACTCACACAGAGACCCATAGACTCACACAGAGATCCATAGACTCACACAGAGATACAAAGTCTCACACAGATACAGAGAATCACAGAGAGACCCGTAGACTCACACAGAGACCCGTAGACTCACACAGAGACCCATAGACTCCCACAGAGACCCATAGACTCACACAGAGACACACAGACTCACACATAGACCCATAGACTCACACAGAGATACATAGACTCACACAGATACAGAGAATCACAGAGAGACCCGTAGACTCACACAGAGACCCATAGACTCACACAGAGACCCATAGACTCACACATAGACACAAAAGCTCACACATAGGCCCATAGACTCACACAGAGATCCGTTGACTCACACAGAGATACATAGAAACACAGATACAGAGAATCACAGAGAGACCCGTACACTCACACAGAGACCCGTAGAATCACACAGAGATCCGTAGACTCACACAGAAATACATAGACACACGGATACAGAGAATCACAGAGAGACCCGTAGACTCAGACAGAGATACATGGACTCACACAGAGACCCGTAGACTCACACAGAGACACATAGACTCACACATAGACCCATAGACTCACACAGAGATGCGTAGACTCACACAGAGATCCATAGACTCACACAGATGCCCATTGACTCACACAGAGATCCGTAGACTCACACAGAGACCCGTAGACTCACACAGAGATACATAGACTCACACATAGACCCATAGACTCACACAAAGACCCATAGACTCACACACACATAGACTCACACAGAGATCTGTAGACTCACACAGAGACCCGTAGACTCAAACAGAGATAGAGAGAATCACACAGAGACCCGTAGACTCTCACAGAGACCCGTAGACTCACACAGAGATACATAGACTCACACAGATACAGAGAATCTCAGAGAGACCCGTAGACTCACACAGAGACCCGTAGACACACACAGAGATAGAGAGAATCACAAAGAGACCCGTAGACTCTCACAGAGATCCGTAGACTCATGCAGAGACGCGTAGACTCCCACAGAGACCCATAGACTCACACATAGACCCATAGACTCACACAGAGATGCATAGACTCACACAGAGATCCATAGACTCACACAGAGACCCATAGACTCACACAGAGATCTGTAGACTCACACAGAGACCCGTAGACTCACACATAGACCCGTAGACTCACACAGAGACCCGTAGACTCACACAGAGATACATAGACTCACACATAGACCCATAGACTCACACAAAGGCCCATAGACTCACACACACACACACACATAGACTCAAACAGAGATCCGTAGACTCACACAGAGACCCGTAGACTCACACAGAGATAGAGAGAATCACACAGAGACCCGTAGACTCTCACAGAGACTCGTAGACTCACCCAGATATACATAGACTCACACAGATACAGAGAATCTCAGAGAGACCCATAGAATCACACAGAGACCCGTAGACTCACACAGAGATAGAGAGAATCACACAGAGACCCTTAGACCCTCACAGAGATCCGTAGACTCATGCAGAGACCCGTGGACTCCCACAGAGACCCATAGACTCACACAGAGACCCGTAGCCTCTCACAGAGACCCTTAGACTCACATAGAGACCCGTAGACTCACACAGCAGAGACCCGTAGACTCACATAGCAGAGGACTGTAGACTCACACAGAGACACGTAGACTCACACAGAGACCTGTAGACTCACACAGCAGAGACCATGTAGACTCGCACAGAGACGCGTAGACTCACACAGAGATCCGTAGACTCAAACAGAGACCCGTGGACTCACACAGAGAACTGTAGACTCACAGAGACCCACAGACTCTCACAGAGACCCATAGATTCACATAGAGATACAGAGAACCGTAGACTCACACAGAGATCCGTAGACTCACACAGAGAACTGTAGACTAATAGAGACCCACAGACTCTCACAGAGACCCACAGACTCACAGAGACCCGTAGACTCACACAGACATCCATAGACTCAAACAGAGACCCGTGGACTCACACAGAGAACTGTAGACTCACAGAGACCCACAGACTCTCACAGAGACCCATAGATTCACATAGAGATACAGAGAACCGTAGACTCACACAGAGACCCGTAGACTCACACAGTGACCCACAGACTCTCACAGAGATCCATAGACTCACATAGATATTCAGAAAACTACTGACTCACAGAGACCCACAGACTCTCACAGAGACCCACAGACTCACACAGAGACCCATAGACTCACACAGAGATACATAGACTCACACAGAGATCCGTAGACTCACACAGAGATCCATAGACTCACACAGAGATACAGAGACCCGTAGACTCAAACAGAGACCCGTAGACTATCACAGAGACCCACAGACTCACACAGAGACCGGCAGACTCACACAGAGATCCATAGACTCACACAGAGACCCGTAGACTCCCACAGAGACCAGTAGACTCTCACAGAGACCCACAGACTCAGAAAGAGACCCGCAGACTCACACAGAGATCTATGGACTCACACAGAGACCGTAGACTCACACAGAGCCATAGACTCACACAGTGACCAGTAGACTCACACAGAGACCCGTAGACTCACACAGAGATATAGAGAACTGTAAACTCACACATAGAACTGTAGACTCACAGAGACGCACAGACTCTCACAGAGATCCATAGACTCTCACAGAGACCCACAGACTTACACAGAGACCCATAGACCACACAGAGACCCGTAGACTCACACAGAGACCTGTAGACTCACACAGCAGAGACACGTAGACTCACACAGAGAGACCCGTAGACTCACACAGAGACCCATAGACTCACATAGAGACCCGTAGACTCACACAGAGACCCATAGACTCACACAGAGACCCGTAGACTCACACAGAGACCCGTGGACTCACACAGCAGAGACCCGTAGACTCACACAGAGACCTGTAGACTCACACAGCAGAGACACGTAGACTCACACAGAGAGACCCGTAGACTCACACAGAGACCCATAGACTCACATAGAGACCCGTAGACTCACACAGAGACCCATAGACTCACACAGAGACCCATAGACTCACACAGAGACCCGTAGACTCACACAGAGACCCGTGGACTCACACAGCAGAGACCCGTAGACTCACACAGAGACTCGTAGACTCACACAGCAGAGACCCGTAGACTCACACAGAGTCTCGTAGACTCACACAGCAGAGACCCATAGACTCACACAGCAGAGACCCGTAGACTCACACAGCAGAGACCCGTAGACTCACACAGCAGAGACCCGTAGACTCACACAGAGACCCGTAGACTCACACAGCAGAGACCCGTAGACTCACACAAAGACCCGTAGACTCACACAGCAGAGACCCGTAGACTCACACAGAGACCCGTAGACTCACACAGAGACCCGTAAACTCACACAGAGACCTGTAGACTCACACAGCAGAGACCCGTAGAGTCACACAGAGACCCGTAGACTCACACAGAGAACCGTAGACTTACACAGAGACACGTAGACTCACACAGAGACCCGTAGACTCACACAGAGATACATAGACTCACACAGAGACCCATAGACTCACACAGAGATCCATAGACTCACACAGAGATACATAGACTCACACAGATACAGAGAATCACAGAGAGACCCGTAGACTCACACAGAGACCCGTAGACTCACACAGAGACCCATAGACCCTCACAGGGACCCATAGACTCACACAGAGACACACAGACTCACACATAGACCCATAGACTTACACAGAGATACATAGACTCACACAGATACAGAGAATCACAGAGAGACCCGTAGACTCACACAGAGACCCATAGACTCACACAGAGACCCATAGACTCACACATAGACACACAAGCTCACACATAGGCCCATTGACTCACACAGAGATCCGTTGACTCACACAGAGATACATAGAAACACAGATACAGAGAATCACAGAGAGACCCGTACACTCACAATGAGACCCGTAGACTCACACAGAAATACATAGACACACGGATACAGAGAATCACAGAGAGACCCGTAGACTCACACAGAGATACATGGACTCACACAGAGACCCATAGACTCACACAGAGATCCATGGACTCACACAGAGACCCGTAGACTCACACATAGCCCCGTAGACTCACACAGAGATACATAGACTCACACATAGACCCATAGACTCACACAGAGACCCATAGACTCACACCCACACATAGACTCACACAGAGATCCGTAGACTCACACAGAGACCCGTAGACTCACACAGAGATAGAGAGAATCACACAGAGACCCGTAGACTCTCACAGAGACCCGTAGACTCACACAGAGATACATAGACTCACACAGATACAGATAACCACAGAGAGGCCCGTAGACTCACACAGAGACCCGTAGACTCACACAAAGATAGAGAGAATCACAAAGAGACCCGTAGACTCTCACAGAGACCCGTAGACTCTCACAGAGATCCGAATACTCATGCAGAAACCCGTAGCCTCTCACAGAGACCCTTAGACTCACATAGAGACCCGTAGACTCACACAGCAGAGACCCGTAGACTCACATAGCAGAGGACTGTAGACTCACACAGAGACACGTAGACTCACACAGAGACCCGTAGACCCACACAGCAGAGACCCGTAGACTCACACAGAGACCTGTAGACTCACACAGTAGTGACCTGTAGACTCACACAGCAGAGACCCGTAGACTCGCACAGAGACGCGTAGACTCACACAGAGATCTGTAGACTCACACAGAGACCTGTAGACTCACACAGATATCCGTAGACTCACACAGAGACCCAGAGACTCACACAGATACAGAGAATCACAGAGAGAACCGTAAACTCACACAGAGAACTGTAGACTCATAGAGACCCACAGACTCTCACAGAGACCCACAGACTCACAGAGACCCGTAGACTCACACAGACATCCATAGACTCACACAGAGACCCGTGGACTCACACAGAGAACTGTAGACTCACAGAGACCCCCAGACACTCACAGAGACCCATAGATTCACATAGAAATACAGAGAACTGTAGACTCACACAGAGACCCGTAGACTCACACAGAGACCCACAGACTCTCACAGAGATCCATAGACTCACATAGATATTCAGAGAACCATTGACTCACAGAGACCCACAGACTCTCACAGAGACCCACAGACTCACACAGAGACCCGTAGACTCACACAGAGACCCGTAGACTCACACAGAGATCCGTAGACTCATACAGAGATCCATAGACTCACACAGAGATACAGAG
The DNA here is from genome assembly GCF_010993605.1 of Petromyzon marinus. NCBI lineage: Eukaryota > Metazoa > Chordata > Hyperoartia > Petromyzontiformes > Petromyzontidae > Petromyzon > Petromyzon marinus. Next base: position 8,950 of record NW_022638624.1, read on the forward strand.
ACCCATAGACTCAAACAGAGACCCGTAAACTCTCACAGAGACCCACAGACTCACACAGAGATCCGCAGACTCACACAGAGATCCATAGACTCACACAGAGACCCGTAGACTCCCACAGAGAACAGTAGACTCTCACAGAGACCCACAGACTCACACAGAGACCCGCAGACTCACACAGAGATCCATAGACTCACACTGAGACCGTAGACTCACACAGAGATCCATAGACTCACACAGTGACCCGTAGACTCACACAGAGACCCGTAGACTCACACAGAGATACAGAGAACTGTAAACTCACACATAGAACTGTAGACTCACAGAGACGCACAGACTCTCACAGAGATCCATAGACTCTCACAGAGACCCACAGACTTACACAGAGACCTATAGACCACACAGAGACCCGTAGACTCACACAGAGACCCGTAGACTCACACAGCAGAGACCCGTAGACTCACACAGAGAGACCCGTAGACTCACACAAAGAGCCCGTAGACTCACAGAGATCCACAGACTCGCACAGAGACCTACAGACTCACAGAAACCCCTAGACTCACATAGCGACCCATCGATTCACCCAGAGACCCATACACTCACCCACCTCCGATTAGCACGGTTGGCTATGTATGGTACGAAAGAAGGTCAACATACGCACATACTACACTATACACTACGATACACTACACTATACAGAACACTATTTGAAAATCCTTTCAAATTTTCTTGCTGTGGCTTTCACACCTGATGATGATTGCTGCTTTGTGTTGCAGTCGAAACGTCGTGAGAATTTTATTGTTTTATATTTTTATTATTTTATTGTTTCCCTTCTACGTGATTTTACCGAAAGAACCAAGAATAAGAGGTGTTTTTTGGTTGGGTTAGGTCGTGTAAGTATAAATGTGTCGTTAATCCCACCACCACCCGACACAACCAAACAGTAAGGGTTCATCACGTAAACAAAACGTGGCCAATTATTTACTTAGTTCAGCACTAACTGGTGTGTGTTGGGGAGTAAACCCGCAACAACGTTTACAATTCAAGTTAACGTGACGTTTCGCTGGTAATCACAATCAGCAGCTTCATCAGGCGGTTAGCCATATGAGGCTGGTTTTAATGAACTAATTGGTCACGTTTTGTTTAAGTGACAACCCCTACACAAATTAGGCTGTGTCGGGGCGGTGGTGGTCGGTTCAACGACACAGCGTTTATACGTACGTAATCTAACCCAAAAAAACAACCCTCTATCATGGATAATATTGGTTAGCGAAAGCCTCTCCCTTACTACTACAAATACGTGTTAAACTAAATAGCATGTGCTGCCCGTGGTCACGTGCATTTGTCTCCAGGTTATTTCTCTCCACACCACTGCCACAGCCTACGCTAGCACCACGGTGGCTAGGAGATGTTAACTACCTCGCCTGGTATGCAGGAGGTCGTGGATTCGACCCAAGCCTGACAATTAATGCTGATGTATATTTGGAGGCTGTGTTTCTCTCTCTCTCATCATCATAGTGGCTAGGAGATGTTAACTACCTCGCCTAGTATGTAGTAGTTTATAGTAGTGTAGTAGTATATAATGTAGTGTAGTAGTATATAATGTAATGTAGTAGTATATAATGTAGTGTAGTATATAATGTAGTGTAGTAGTATATAATGTAGTGTAGTAGTATGTAATGTAGCATAGTAGCATATTGTAGTGTAGTTTATAATGTAGCGTAGTAGAATATAATGTAGTGTAGTCATATATAGTTTTGTAGTAGTATAGTAGTATACAATGTAGTGTAGTAGTATGTAATGTAGCGTAGTAGTATATAGTAGTGTAGTATATAATGCAGTGTAGTAGTATATAATGTAGTGTAGTATATATTGTAGTGTAGTAGTATATCATGTAGCGTAGTAGTATATAATGCAGTGCAGTCATATATAGTTTTGAGTAGTGTAGTAGTATATAATGTAGTGTAGTAGTATGTAATGTAGCGTAGTAGTATATAGTAGTGTAGTATATAATGTATTGTAGTAGTATATAATGTAGTGTAGTAGTATATAATGTAGTGTAGTAGTTTGTAATGTAGTGTAGTAGTATATAGTAGTGTAGTATATAATGTAGCGTAGTAGTATATAATGTAGTGTCGTAGTATATAATGTAGTGTAGTATATAATGTAGTGTAGTAGTGTATCATGTAGCATAGTAGTATATAATGCAGTGTAGTCATATATAGTTTTGAGTAGTGTAGTAGTATATAAAGTAGTGTAGTAGTATATAATGTAGTGTAGTAGTATATAACGTAGTGTAGTAGTATATAATGTAGTGTAGTAGTATATAGTAGTGTCGTATATAATCGTGTAGTATATAATGTATCGTAGTAGTATAAAATGTAGTGTAGTCATATATAGTTTTGTGGTAGTGTAGTGGTATGTAAAAGAGTGTACAATGTACAGGAGTAAATTTGGGACTTGCAAACAGATCAACTTACAAACACAGACCTCTGGTACCCGACTCGTGCGGCTGTTTACATCTCCACTGACCGCTGATTTCCCGCCCGTCCGCCCCGCATCTCGACATTGTTGTTCTTTCAGGAAAGGGCTTCTGCATCAACTATTGGAGCGTGAGGCCCGTCACGAGCACCAAGGGTGAGTCTCGACGAGCAGAGACACCTTCATGTCGCGGTCTCAGTGGGGGTAATTTTTTAGTTTTACTTGGTTACGGTAACCTGGTTATGGTAACTTGGTTATGGTAACTTGGTTACAGTAACTTGGTTACTTTGTTACGGTAAACTTGGTTATGGTAACTTGGTTACCGTAACCTGGTTACGGTAACTTGGTTATGGTAACTTGGTTACGGTAACTTGGTTACTTTGTTATGGTAAACTTGGTTATGGTAACCTGGTTACGGTAAACTTGGTTATGGTAACCTGGTTACATTAACCTGGTTACTTTGTTATGGTAAACTTGGTTATGGTAACCTGGTTACATTAACCTGGTTACTTTGTTATGGTAAACTTGGTTATGGTAACCTGGTTAGGGAACCTTGGTTATGGTTAACTTGGTTATGGTAACTTGGTTACGGTAACCTGGTTACGGTAACCTGGTTACTTTGTTATGGTAAACTTGGTTATGGTAACCTGGTTAGGTAAACCTGGTTATGGAAACTTGGTTAGGGTAAACCTGAACATTAAACCTGGTTACGGTAAACCTGGTTATGTTAAACTTGGTTACAGTAAACCTGGTTACAGTAAACCTGGTTATGGTAAACCTGGTTACAGTAAACCTGGTTATGTTAAACCTGGTTACAGTAAACCTGGTTATGTTAAACTTGGTTAGAGTAAACCTGGTTATGGTAAACTTGGTTATGTTAAACCTGGTTATGTTAAACCTGGTTATGTTAAACTTGGTTACAGTAAACCTGGTTATGTTAAACCTGGTTATGTTAAACCTGGTTATGTTAAACCTGGTTATGTTAAACCTGGTTATGGTAAACCTGGTTACAGTAAACCTGGTTACAGTAAACCTGGTTAGAGTAAACCTGGTTATGTTAAACCTGGTTACGGTAAACCTGGTTAGAGTAAACCTGGTTATGTTAAACCTGGTTATGTTAAACCTGGTTATGGTAAACTTGGTTACAGTAAACCTGCCATCTGCCGTCTGCTGTCTGCAGCCTGCGGTGTGAAGGGGTTCCAGTCACCGGCTCCCTGGGCGGCTGCGGTGGTGCAGTACAACGCGACGCTGTGCCACGCCACGCTTGTCAAGCCCTCTTGGTTCCTCGCGACCGCCGGCTGCGTCAACCTGCTCGTAAACAGGTCGGGGTGCAGGCCGCGGTGTGAGTCTATGGGTCTCTGTGTGAGTCTATGGGTCTCTGTGTGAGTCTATGGGTCTCCGTGTGAGTCTATGGATCCCTGGGTGAGTCTATGGGTCTCTGTGTGAGACTTTGGGGCTCTGTGTGAGTCTATGGGTCTCTGTGTGAGTCTATTGGTCTCTGTGTGAGTCTATGGGTCTCTGTGTGGGTTTTTGTGTCTCTGTGTAAGTCTATGGGTCTCCGTGTGAGTCTATGGGTCTCCATGTGAGTCTATGAGTCTCCGTGTGAGGCTATGGGTCTCTGTGTGAGTCTATGGGTCTCTGTGTGAGTCTACTGGTCTTAGTGTGAGTCTATGGGTCTCTTTGTGAGTCTATGGGTCTCTGTGTGAGTTTATGGGTCTCTGTGTGGGTTTTTGTATCTCTGTGTGAGTCTATGGGTCTTTGTGTGAATCTATGGGTCTCTGTGTGAGTCTATGGGGCTCTGTGTGAGTCTATGGGTCTCTGTGTGAGTCTATGGGTCTCTGTGTGAGTCTATGTGTCTCTGTGTGAGTCTACTGGTCTCTGTGTGAGTCTATGTGTCTCTGTGTGAGTCTACTGGTCTCTGTGTGAGTCTATGGGGCTCTGTGTGAGTCTATGGGGCTCTGTGTGAGTCTATGGGGCTCTGTGTGAGTCTATGGGGCTCTGTGGGAGTCTATGTGTCTCTGTGTGAGTCTACGGGTCTCTGTGTGAGTCTATGAGTCTCTGTGTGAGTCTATGGGTCCCTGTGTGAGTCTATGGGGCTCTGTGTGAGTCTATGGGTCTCTGTGTGAGTCTATGTGTCTCTGTGTGAGTCTACTGGTCTCTGTGTGAGTCTATGTGTCTCTGTGTGAGTCTATTGGTCTCTGTGTGAGTCTATGGGGCTCTGTGTGAGTCTGTGAGGCTCTGTGTGAGTCTATGGGGCTCTGTGTGAGTCTATGGGGCTCTGTGGGAGTCTATGGGGCTCTGTGGGAGTCTATGTGTCTCTGTGTGAGTCTACGGGTCTCTGTGTGAGTCTATGGGTCTCCGTGTGAGTCTATACGTCTCTGTGTGAGTCTATGGGACTCCGTGTGAGTCTATGGGTCCCTGTGTGAGTCTATGGGGCTCTGTGTGAGTCTATGTGTCTTTGTGTGAGTCTATGTGGCTCTGTGTGAGTCTGTGTTTCTGTGTGAGTCTACTGATCTCTGTGTGAGTCTATGAGTTTCTGTGTACGTAAGTCTGTGGATCTCTGTGAGTCTATTGGTCTCAGTGTGGTGAGTCTATGAGTCTCTGCTGTGTGAGTCTATGTGTTTCTGTGTGAGTCTACTGGTCTCTGTGTGAGTCTATGGGACTCTGTGTGAGTCTATGTGGCTTTTTGCGAGTCTATGGGTCTCTGCTGTATGAGTCTATGGGGCTCTGTGTAAGTCTGTGGGGCTCTGTGTGAGTCTATGGGTCTCTGTGTGAGTCTATGGGTCTCTGTGTGAGTCTTTGGATCTCTGTGTGAGTCTATGGGTCTCTGTGTGAGTCTCTGTGTCTCTGTGTGATTCTATATGTCTCTGTGTGAGTCTATGGGTCTCTGTGTGAGTCTAATCGTCTCTGTGAGTCTATTGGTCTCTGATGTGAGTCTATGGGTCTCTTTGTGAGTCTACTGGTCTCTGTGTGAGTCTATGGGGCTCTGATGTGAGTCTATTGGTCTCTGTGTGAGTCTATGTGTCTCTGTGTGAGTCCACTGGTCTCTGTGTGAGTCTACTAGTCTCTGTGTGAGTCTATGGGTCTCTGTGTGAGTCTATGGGTGTCTGTGTGAGTCTATGGGTGTCTATGTGAGTCTATGGGTCACTGTGTGAGTCTACTGGTCTCTGTGTGATTCTATGGGTCTCTGTGTGAGTCTATGGGTCTCTGATGTGAGTCTATGGGTCTCTGTGTGAGCCTACTGGTCACTGTGTGAGTCTATGTGTCTCTGTGTGAGTCTACTGGTCTCTGTGTGAGTCTATGGGTCTCTGTGTGAGTCTATGGGTCCCTGTGTGAGTCTATGGGTCTCTGTGTGAGTCTATGGGTCTCTGTGGGAGTCTACTGGTCTCTGTGTGAGTCTATGGGGCTCTGTGTGAGTCTATGGGTCCCTGTGTGAGTCTATGGGGCTCTGTGTGAGTCTATGGGTCTCTGTGTGAGTCTATGGTTCTCTGCTGTGAGCCTATGTATGTACGTTGAACTTATTTTGTACGTAGCCAACCGTGGCTAATCGGAGGTGCGCCGGGGGAACTAAACACAACAAACGAGACCGTGAGAAGAGAGAAAGAGACGCAGATTACAAATATACATCAGGGCTCAGGATCGAACCCACGACCTCTAGCATACCAGGCGAGGTCGTCAACGTCTCCCCAGCCACCGCTGCACGGCAACAAAAGTTCGTCGCGAATAAAGACGTCGTTGGCTGCCGCCGATTTCAGGAGCGACCCGCAGCCCCCGAGTGTCCGGCTGAGCGGTGGCGTGGACCTGCGGGTGCTGAGCTACACCGTTCACGACCGGTACAACGCAGCACTGCTGAAGGTCGCCACTCCCGTGACCAACAGGAGCCCGGCCTGCCTGCCAGACTACCAGCGGCCTACGCACTACTCCGGGAAGACCTGCTTCATCGAAGGTGATCCCGCCTACTCGCTTACTCCCTCCGCTACCCTCTCCTCTCATCCCCTCTCCTTCCCTCCCTTCCCCTCCCCTACCGTCTTTTCCTTTTTTTACGATAAGAGGAAACAAGAAGATGCTCGGTGTAGTCGGCACTTTGCTTCGTTTATCATTTCGTTTTCTTCTTTAATGCTCTGCTTTATGTAACCCCCCCCCCCCCACCCGCCCGTTTGAAATGAAAGATTTCACGAAAGATTTCAAGCTCTGCTCTCCTTACCTCTTCCCTCTCTCTCTACCACCTCTCTCTACCTACCCCCTCTCTCTACCTACCCCCTCTCTCTACCTACCCCCTCTCTCTACCCCCTCTCTCTCTACCCTCTCTCTTTCTCTACCTACCCCCCTCTCTCTACCTACGCCCTCTCTCTCTACTCCATGTCCTTGTTCCCCCTATGTTTTATATGTAATATTTGTAATATTATTATGTATTTTTAACTACGACAAGTGCTGCATCGGCACGCAGCCCTTCCCGCAGTGCTACGGCCTCCGACGGGTAGCTCACAATCTGCACGCAGAGCTCTCCGTCATCTGCCACCGAGCCACACGGCCCTCCTCCAGCGCCCACCGCTCCTTGAAGGGCCGGCACGGCGTGGGTCAGCCGCGCACGGCGGAACTCCGGCCCACACACCCTGGCTCTGGTCGGAAAGCGCGGAAGACGCCCAGGCCGCCTGGCCGGACGTTTCCCCTCCAGGGCCACCTTCCTCGCCCTGTGCACGGCGAGCTTGGCGTGGCCGACGAGCACGTTGACAGGGCCCCTGAAGATGTTGGGGTCCGTCGCCCTTCGGGTATCCGAAGATGAGAGGACCGTCGGGGAGAAGTGGAGGCTGAACCTTAGGAGGATGTTTTCTCAGGGACCTTGAACACAGCGAGTCCAGGCTCTTGCGCCCCGCGTATCGGCGCGCCACCGTCTCCGCTTTACCGCAGGACCGGCGCTCCGGGGACGTGTCGGTGAAGCCTCCGCTCCCTTCCCCTTCCGTCTCCCTTCCCCTTCCCGTCCCCTCCCATTGCTTCCGCCGCCGCTGCTGCCCGTGCGTTGGTAACGACTTGGGGGGGTATTCAAAGCCAGGATCATCGGCGCTCTCGCTTCACCTCGGCCGGGTAACATTTGAAACATTTTTGTTCGATTCTCTGCCCTCCCTTCGCGTTGGCCAGCACTCGACCAGAGGCAGATGCAGGTGCAGATGGCCACGGAGGGCAGCTGCGGAGTTTCCAGCATCTCAAGCCAAAAGATCTGCACCCAGCCTCCTAGGAGCTGCGTGGTGCCATTGCCGGTGAGTCTAGAATAGTGTACACTACACTATACACTACACTATACACTACACTATACACTACTATACACAACTATACACTACACTACTATACACTACATTATACACTACACTATACACTATACTACTATACACTACACACTACACTACTATACATTACACACTACACTACTATACACTACACACTACACTACTATACACTACTATACACCACACTACTATACACTACACAATACACTACACTATACACTACACTACTATACACTACTATACACTACACTATACACTACTATACACTACGCTACTATACACTACACACTACAATATACACTACTATACACCACACTACTATACACTACACTACTATACACTACACTATACACTACACTACTATACACTACACTGCTATACACTACTATACACTACACTATACACTACACTACTATACACTACTATACACTACGATACACTACACTACTATACACTACTATACACTACACTACTATACACTACTATACACTACACTATACACTACACTATACACTAAACACTACACTATACACTACTATATATACTACACTATACACTAAAATATACTACACTATACACTACACTACACACTACACTATAGACTACACTACTATACACTACACTACTATACACTACACTATACACTACACTATACACTACTATACACTACACTACTATACACTACACTACTATACACTACACTACACCACTATACACTACGATACACTACGATACACTACACTATACACTACAATACTATACACTACAGTATACACTACACTATACACTACAACACTACACACTGCACTTTACACTACTATACACTACGATACACTACACTATACACTACACTACTATACACTACACTATACACTACACACTACACTATACACTACACTACACACTACACTATACACTACACTATACACTACACTATGCACTCCACTATACACTGCACTACACACTACACTACATACTACACTATACACTACACTATACACTACACTACACACTACACTATACACTACACTGTACACTACACTATACACTGCACTACTATACACTACACACTACACTATATACTACACTATACACTACACAATACACTACTATACACTACACTATACACTACACTATACACTACACTACACTATACACTACACTACTATAGACTACACTACTAAATACTACAGTATACACTACTATACACTACACTGTACACTACACTATATACTACAATATACACTACACTATACACTTCACTATACACTACACTACTACACTACACACTACACTATACACTACACTACACACTGCCCCATCACCGATTTGGAGTTGTGGGGGTGGAGTGTCCGATGGTACAAAATACCCAGGCAGGTGCTTAGTTTTGGTGGGCCTGATGGTAAGGCCCCATCTCTTAGTAGCATGCTCCAGTCTCAGCAGCAGCGTCTACAACTCCTTCTCTGAATGAGCAGCTATTACCAAATCATCAGCATACATAACGTGGTTGAGCAATAGGGAGCCATCCCTTGACCGCACCCGGGCATCGATCAGCCTCCCATTATATCTGTACCATATGGAGATTCCCCCGGTACAGCTATTGAAGGCTTCACGAACTACGTGGTCAAAATAGATGTTAAATAATGTGGGAGCCAGAGGACATCCCTGTCGCACCCCAAGGTGTACAGGGAATGGCTCTGACTCCCGGCCACGTAGTTTTACCTGGGCCCGCTCACCATCATGAAGGTCCTTAATGATCGTGAGCAGAGGGTCAGGTACTCCAAAAGCACGAAGAACAACCCAGAGCCCAGGCATACTGATGGTATCATAGGCCTTGCCCAGGTCAACAAAGCAGAGATGTAGGTCTTGTTGGAATTCCCTACACCTCTGCTGTAGCAGACGGACAGAAAATATGGCATCTGTGCAGGACCACCCTTTCCTGAAACCGCATTGGGGCTCCGCAAGCCTCTCCTCAGCGTGCCTGGCAAGGCGATGCTGAATAATCCTTGCCAGGACCGTTCCCGGCACACTGAGGAGTGAGATGCCCCTGTAGTTGTTACAGTCTGTGCGGTCCCCCTTTTTAAAAAGGGGGACCACCAGGGCATCCTTCCAATCCTGCGGAACTCGTCCAGTGGTCCAGACTGTTGTTATGATGTCATATAGGGCAGTCTGTGCACAAACGCCACCCTCCCTCAGCATTTCGCTTGGGAGATCATCTCTGCCCGCTGCCTTTCCTGGTCACAGACTCCGGATAGCCTTCAGTACTTCCTCAACAGATGGCACCTCAGCCAGCCACTCACAGGGGGTGACTTCTTCCAATATTTGAGGCAACGCAGTCTCACTTTGTGCCATGATGTTTTCCTGGCTGAGGGGTTTTCCCTCCCCCAGGACCTCACTGAAATGCTCAGCAAATCTGCAAACCTGTTCCTGGGGGTCGGAGATTGGATCACCGTTTTTTCCCCTAATGATGGTAATAGGTGTGGCGCTGCAGGTTACTTTTTTGATGGAGTTAAATAGAGATTTGTGATCGCGGGCCACTGAGGCAGACTCCATCTCCTCAGCAACCCGCAACCACCACCCATCCTTGCAGCGCCTCACGGCTCTCCGAACCTCCGAGCGAAGGCTACGGTAAGCCTCCTCATTCTCTGACGTGGGATTCTGTAGCCGATGACAGTGGGCCTGTCGCTTTTTCTCAACCATCCTGAACACGTCCTCTGTCAGCCAGGGTCTCTGGGGAGGTCTGGACCGCGTACCCAAACTAGGCATTGCAGCTGCATGAGTCACAGTCCTAAACCTTGCCCATTTACCCTCGACATCAGGAGGAGTTGGGTACGATGCCAATCCCAGCCGCAAGCGATGATGAAATTCTCGCTAGCAAATTTCATCAGATAACTAAGACCAGGCCACTTTAGGTTGGAATGGGGTCCTGGGTGTACACCCACCACCGGAGTGGAAGAATGGCAGGCGCATCTTACAGATGACTAGTCGATGGTCAGAGGGCAGATCAGCTCCACGGTAGGTCCTGGTGTCAAGGACATGGGCTTGCATCCGCTGGTCCGTCACTATGTAGTCCAGCAGATGTTCTTGCTTGGACCTGGCATGCATCCATGATGTTGTGTGGATGCGCCGATGCCGGAACAGTGTGTTGGTAATTACAAGCCCATGGGCTACACAAAAATCTAGCAGCCTCCTACCATTGTTATTGAGCTGATCTGGCCCATGCCCTCCAATCACTCCAGACCAGGTGCCAGCACCATGACCAACTCGGGCATTGAAGTCACCCAACATGATGACTCTATCCCGAGGGGCCACTTTAGCCAGCACCTGTGACAGGAGGTCATAGAAGGCATCTGACTCATCGGCTTTGCCTGTATCCCTCCACGGATGTTCATCTTCGGTGGGGGCATAAGTGACCACGACCACCATTCCTCGCCTGCGGTTGATGGGAAGGCGAGCCCAAAGTAGCCTGGGGCTTACAGCTTCCCACACCTCACCGCCACGCTCCCACGCCCCCTTCATTCTTTTATTCAAAAGAAGAGCCACACCCTGTTGTTTGGCAGTCTGCTGCCCCGAGTAGAGGACTGTCCACCCCTCATGGTGGCAGGAGCCAGAACCGGTCCACCGGACCTCCTGACTGCCACATAGATCCAGGCGGTACCGGTCCAGCTCCCGACAGAGGAGTGGCAGCCTCTCCTCCGCAGTGAGCGTTCGAACATTCCACGTCGCCACCCGTAGTGGTTTTCCTTGTGTCTGGAGGAGCCCCGAGGGTAGATATTCAATCTCCTGGCTCCTCCAATTGGGGTTTGGCCAGGAGACGTCATAGACGCCTGGCCCTCCGGGGCCTCCGGCACAAGCTTATTAGATATATACTTAATTCGCGGTTTAGTGGTAATTAATTGACGGTGGAGGGGTTACCAGCCCCTCGCACCCGTCCAGAGCCCCCGTTTAGCCCCTGTGGTGGACACAGATGCCATGAGGGGAGGAGCCAATCGAAATTGGACCTCCCCCCACAGCACTGTCATACACACACTCACTCATACACACTCACTCATACACTCACACAAGTGCTGTTAGCGAGCACCTATGAAGGCCGGAACAGCACACGAGGGGGTGGGTTGCCAGCACCACGCCCGACCGCCTTTGTCTCCCCAGTGGTGATATTCCTACACCGCACCTGGGTACTCATTTGAGGCTGAGTCGACCAAGGGGAGGCCCGGGACCGGTTCAGATAATCGTCACTGGTGCTGTTGGCCGTGAGCTGGGATAGAACCCGGGTCGCCGGGTTCGTAGTGCAGCGTAGC
>NW_022638625.1:0-20709 GCF_010993605.1 Petromyzon marinus
GAGATGAGTGGTGGGGTGAGCGGAGGGGTGAGTGGAGGGGTGAGCGGAGGGGTGAGCGGAGGGGTGAGTGAGATGAGTGGAGGGGTGAGCGGAGGGGTGAGCGGAGGGGTGAGTGGGTGAGTGAGATGAGTGGAGGGGTGAGTGGGGTGAGTGGAGGGGTGAGTGGGTGACTGGGTGAGTGAGATGAATGGAGGGGTGAGTGGGGTGAGTGGAGGGGTGAGTGAGTGAGATGAGTGGAGGGGTGAGTGGTGGGGTGAGTGGAGGGGTGAGTGGGTGAGTGAGATGAGTGGAGGGGTGAGTGGGGTGAGTGGAGGGGTGAGTGGGATAAGTGGAGGGGTGAGTGGGTGACTGGGTGAGTGAGATGAGTGGAGGGGTGAGTGGGGTGAGTGGAGGGGTGAGTGAGATGAGCGGAGGGGTGAGTGGGGTGAGTGGAGGGGTGAGTGAGATGAGTGGAGGGGTGAGCGGAGGGGTGAGCGGAGGGGTGAGTGGAGGGGTGAGTGGAGGGGTGAGTGAGATGAGTGGAGGGGTGAGTGGAGGGGTGAGTGAGATGAGTGGAGGGGTGAGCGGAGGGGTGAGCGGAGGGGTGAGTGGAGGGGTGAGCGGAGGGGTGAGCGGAGGGGTGAGTGGAGGGGTGAGTGGGTGACTGGGTGAGTGAGATGAGTGGAGGGGTGAGTGGGGTGAGTGGAGGGGTGAGCGGAGGGGTGAGCGGAGTGGTGAGTGGAGGGGTGAGTGAGATGAGTGGAGGGGTGAGCGGAGGGGTGAGCGGAGGGGTGAGTGGAGGGGTGAGTGGGTAACTGGGTGAGTGAGATGAGTGGAGGGGTGACCGGAGGGGTGAGTGGAGGGGTGAGTGGATGGGTGAGTGAGATGAGTGGAGGGGTGAGTGGAGGGGTGAGTGAGATGAGTGGAGGGGTGAGTGGAGGGGTGAGTGAGATGAGTGGAGGGGTGAGTGGGGTGAGTGGAGGGGTGATTGGGGGGGTGAATGGGGTGACTGGGTGAGTGAGATGAATGGAGGGGTGAGTGAGATGAGTGGTGGGGTGAGTGGAGGGGTGACTGGGTGAGTGAGATGAGTGGAGGAGGGGAATGTTTCTGCAGCTGGCTGATGGCCTGTGGTGCTGTCCACCCCCCTATCTCCCCACCCCGGAGTGCCCTACAGTGCTGCCCTTAATTGCTACTCCCAACAGAACTTGCCACAAAAGTGTGCTGAGGCTACTGGGGGTGCCTTTGTCTTTGTATAGGCTGCCTGTCCTCCTCGCATCGCGTGTCACCGAGGCCACGTGGTTTGCTGTGCGTTTCAAGCTTTATTATCCAGCCACTCCGAGCGTAGCTGCCGTCACTACACACGCCACGTGATGGGGGCACGGCCACGCCCACTGGTGGGGGCACTGCCACGCCCACTGGTGGGGCACGGCCACGCCCACTGGTGGGGCACGGCCACGCCCACTGGTGGGGCACGGCCACGCCCACTAGTGGGGCCCCTCGGCGCGAGGGTTTCCCGACGTTCAATTGCTGACCAGGATCGGAGGTCAGAATGAAACCACCAGATTCTGATGTTTATTTCTGCATTCACAAACGATGAGGATCATCAACCTCGTCAACCTCATCATCTTCCCCTAGGAGGGAGCTCGAGAGCGATGGGTGACAGGGTGAGCTCGGAGCGACCCCACAAACTTTCACCACTTTTGCTCGACTCACCATTACCGCCACCACATGGACAAACCCCGCACGCACACAACAATATTTACACGCCGCAAGACAAAGGTCCACCACCACCACCCCCCCCCCCCTCTCTATCTCGCTCCCCCTACCCTATGGCTTGGAACAGACTGGCGAGCGACGTTTAGCGGCGAAGGCGGGCAGGGGGGGCGCCCAGTAATCATCGCCAGCACCCGCAGCCACCTTAATCTCCCCAGTGGCGATGTTCACGATACGTACGGCGTGAAAGAAGTTCGACATGCACCATACGGCCGCCACCACTACCGCCATCACTACCACCACCGCGCGTCACTGTAGACACACACAGACACATAGACACATGCAGACACATAGACACACACAGAGACACATAGACACAGACACATAGACAAACACACAGACAGACACACGCAGAGATATATAGACACAGACACACACAAGACACATAGACACACGCAGAGACACAGACACACAGAGACACAGGCACACGCAGAGACACATAGACACACACGCAGAGACACATAGACACACACAAAGACACAGACACACGCAGAGATACATAGACACAGACACACACAAGACACAGACACACGCAGAGACACAGACACACAGAGACACAGGCACATGCAGAGACACACAGACACACACGCAGAGACACATAGACACACACACACAAAGACACAGACACACGCAGAGATACATAGACACAGACACACACAAGACACATAGACACACGCAGAGACAGACACACACAGAGACACAGGCACATGCAGAGACACACGCAGAGACACAGACACAGACACACACAAACATACTCACAGACACATAGACACACACACAGAGACACAGACACATATAGACAGGCGTGTCTGTGTGTCTGCCAGGATAAGTAAAAAAAGGTGTCGTCTATCGACTTGGAAATAATCCCACGGGAACGCTGTCTCGAGAAAGAGATGACCGATAAAAGTGTTTTGAAGTTATATCCGTTGACTTGTGAGCCGAATAAATCCTGTGTTCTTCACACATTGAGTCTCATCATCGTTTTTCTTTTCTTACCTATAAAAGGCATTTTTTCTGTGTGTCTGTCTGTCTGTCTCTGTGTGGACGCACACTTGCTCGTGAACCGTGGAGTTTACGTTTAAAAAAAGTAGCCGGGTACCACGCCGCAAGCCCCGTGGTGAGCCAGCACCATTCCGTTTTCCCATCCGTAAACTTTAAAATTGTTAAATTAACAATTTATTGCTATTTCGCAGTATTTAAGTATTTCCTTGCTCCGCTAAAGCTGCCCGGGGGTTGCCCCTAGCAATGCTCGCGCGTCATCGGTGGAGGGTGGGGGGGGATTTCTCATTCGCGTTCAAAATGGTTTTACTTAACTTGATTCCTCTGTTTGTCGTGGTCAAATGTTGTGATAAAAATTTTGTCCACTTCCCGCCGTCCAATCAATTCCACATTTTGCACACGGTACTCAGATCCGGTGACAATGCATGCCTGTATCAAAATCGGCATCAATGAATCAATTAATTGGCTCCTTTAAAGCGATTAACATTTTGTATGTACGCCTTATTCATATATATGTGTGTAGGTCAAAAACGCCGCGGTCCCTAAACTGTGGAATCGCCTCGCCTGCTCCGTGTGAACGAGCTACGGGCACCCTCACTCCACACAAACAAAAGTTGTACATTGAAGATTGATTTATAAAATAACCAATTAATTCAAGTAAGCGTTGATGTGGGAGATGGCGCCGCATCATTGACGCACTTCTCGATGGTCAGTTGAACGAAGTTGTGACAAAAAAGTTATTAAACTTCATTCCTGTGTTTGATGTCGTGGTCAAATCTTGTACTCAAGATGTCGTCCACTTCCCGTTGTCCAATCGATTTCTTTACTTTTTAGTGCACTTTAAAATAAAACCGTTTTTAAAAGGAGTTTTTCACTATTCAAAAGCCACCACAACCATTTCAATGCTACGACGCTTGGGCAATTATAATTGAATTAATAAACATTCTTGTCATAACCATTCTTGTATTACTATCCGAGTGTCTACCCTTAATTAACTCCTGTCTGGTTCTCATGAATTAACCAAAGCAGCATTACATTTTTGTGAACAGGGCTGAGGGTTCAGAGCATATACATTCTAATCTCAAATCATCAGTTACGTCGATAACTGGAACAGATGAGTATTCTTGGTTTTTTCGGTAAAGTCACCTCGAAGGGAAACAAAATAATAAAAATATAAAACAATAAAATTCTCACAACGTTTCGACTGCGGCGTGGGGAGGCCTTCGTCCAGCAGCGGAGTGGAAGAGCAGCTGTCCGTGTGCGCAATGGGAACCGTCATGAGACCGGGATGCTCATGGAGCTTTGTTTTCAAGGATTCTTTCATCAAAGCCAGACGCCTGTTTGAACGATGAGATCCTGCAGGCATATTGCCACATGACGTTGGTGCTGATGTTACGTAGGCCAGGCGTTACTCACAATGTTTGGGACGCTTTCAATCGGCAACCCA
The DNA here is from genome assembly GCF_010993605.1 of Petromyzon marinus. Lineage (NCBI taxonomy): Eukaryota > Metazoa > Chordata > Hyperoartia > Petromyzontiformes > Petromyzontidae > Petromyzon > Petromyzon marinus. The sequence goes on from NW_022638625.1 coordinate 4,199, forward strand.
AGCAATCGGGATGGCGAGATTAATCTTCTTGGTTCTTTCGGTAAAGTCACGTAGAATGGGAATCAAATAATAAAAATTAAACATAATAACTAAAGCGCTGTCTTCCCGACAGTTATGTTCCTTCACCTGAGGAAGGCTACTTGTGTTGTGGCCAAAACGTCGTGAGAATTTTATTTTATTATGTTTTATTTTTACTACTTTATTATTTTATTATTTCCATTCTACGTGGTGATTTTACCGAAAGAACCAAGAAGATGAATTCCTGCAGTCGCGAAAGCTTTAAAAAGGCAAGATTAATGTTTAGTTTTTGGCTGCTACAAATTTGCACGTACAATCTTAATTCGTTGAGCTTTAATTTGAGATAGCAAGGTCGCTTCTGAAATAGAACTATATAGCTCACTGGGCCTTACCTGGTAAAATAATAAATAGTTGTAATAGTTTAGTTGTAATGTACCATCCAAGGTTGGCATGCTTATATATGTGTGTGATATAACCTATCCTTGGTACATTAGCAGTGGGATGATTGGCTGCCACCGTGTTCTAAACTTGTGTTTACTACTGCACTTGTAATGACTATCGATCTATGACTTAAAGTTCTCGCTTTTAAACTCCTGGGGAATTTGATTGGACAAGCACACACACATCTCATTTTCATTATTTCCTTTTGGGAGCACAAATCTGCTCTGGAGCTGATTTGTTCATACGTCAGAGGTATTCCTGTGAGTTCCAAAAGCGTTCTGGTTCCATACACCTGCAAATATGATTAGAAGAACCAAACATCGGTAAGAGAGGAAGGGCGGAGGTCAAGTAGAGAATTAAACAAATATATTTGTTGCGGCTAAGGTTGGGGGTGTTAATACTTGAGCTCTGTCTGTCTGTAACTTGGGCTCACAATTGCTCTCGTCAATATGATCTAATACGCGTACAACTTTAGTTTTAACTTGCGTTACTAGAGACTTGCCCAAAAAGAAAACGAGACAAATTGACCAAAGGGTTTCCCAAAACGTTTTCTGGCCAAGGTGATGACGTCAGAAAGCATGACGTCGTGTGACGTCATCTCATCGTCAAACTTAGAAGGCGATGCCATTGAATCATCACGTTCGTTACGTACGAAACATCACATTAATCACACGTCAATAATCACAGGGAAAAAAACAGTTCTAAATAATCTTTGTTTTTTATCGGTAAAGTCACGTATAAATAAGAAATAATAAAATAACATAATAGCGTATGACGTTTCGGTTGCAACACAAGCAGCCATCATCAGGTACAGAAGAGCTAAATTTAAGAGAGAGGGGAAACACATAACCCCAGATGTATACACAGACACCCAAGTAGGGGGAACTGACACCGACACAATAGGCGACACAGAGAGAGAAGCATACCAGACAGAGTTTAGCAAAATTTAGAAACCAAATAAAGCAACACAGACGGTCAGTCAAAACACAATTAACGCATAGCCAGGTTGATTACGTTATTTCAAAGATTGCTAAATTGCAAGTTAAGTATGAAATTTAAGATACAGTCGGCACACACACACACATAGATACACATAAACTCTGTTTGGTATGCTTCTCTCGCTGTGTCCCCTATTGTGTCGGTGTTAGTTCCCCCTACTTGGGTGTCTGTGTATACATCTGGGGTTATGTGTTTCCCCTCTCTCGTAAATTTAGCTCTTCTGTACCTGATGATGGCTGCTTGTGTTGCAACCGAAACGTCGTACGCTATTATGTTATTTTATTATTTCTTATGTATACGTGACTTTACCGAAAAAAACAAAGATTAATTCCTGCAGTCACAAAAGCTTCGAACCAAGTTTAGTTCTAAAGAAATAAATTTTAAATCCAGATGATTTAAAAGCGCATAGCTCCAGTGGCTTCCTAATATCGGAAGGAAGAGCGTTCCAGACGGCCGCGGCAGTGCATCTGAAAGCGTGCGATGCGGTGGCCGTCTTTGTTCGATGGCCAATCAAAACGTTGCGTTGCTACGTTTGATTTTATATATGGTAGGTTAAATTCGTGGCAATATCCTCAAATAACATTAACATGAAATGTTATAAACATGTTGAACTATCAAACATATGCGCCGTTTCAATTGTTTACTGCTTGTGACATTTGAATCAACAACGATATAACGCACGCAGCTTTTTAGCCTGTCTAATCGTGGGTCGGGTCGGGCGTGCGATTGATGTCTCTGGTCTGGCGGGCATAGACCACGTGCAGCGAAACGCCGTACACTCAGTGGTCACCACCTGGCTAGCTACACTAGTCACGTGATAACTAGTGTAGCTAGCCTGGTGATCACCACCTAGCTAGCTACACCAGTCACGTGGTAACTAGTGTAGCTAGCCTGGTGGTCATCACCTGGCTAGATACACTAGTCACGTGGTAACTAGTGTAGCTAGCCTGGTGGTCACCACCTAGCTAGCTACACTAGTCACGTGGTAACTAGTGTAGCTAGCCTGGTGGTCACCACCTGGCTAGCTACACTAGTCACGTGGTACCTAGTGTAGCTAGCCTGGTGGTCATCACCTGGCTAGATACACTAGTCACGTCATAACTAGTGTAGCTAGCCTGTTGGTCACCACCTGGCTAGCTACACTAGTCACGTGATAACTAGTGTAGCTAGCCTGGTGGTCACCACCTGGCTAGGTACACTAGTCACATGGTCACCACCTGGCTAGCTACACTAGTCACGTGGTAACTAGTGTAGCTAGCCTGGTGGTCACCACCTGGCTAGCTACACTAGTCACGTGTCTCTGGTCTGGCGGGCACAGACCACGTGCAGCGAGACGCCGTACACTCAGTGTTGCTGTGCTACATCAGTTATAGTTTTTATTTTCCGCCAACAAACCGCGTCAAATATATCCTCAGCTATCAACAACAAATTAAATACGTCATTTTATATTTTCCTCTCTCTCTCTCGAAAAACGAACCGTATTCCAAATGTGCACGCAATACACATTCGCGAAAATCAAACACGCATGAACAAATCTGAAATATTGCAACAAATATCGTGACACACCGCAATGATTTGACCGACAAGTCTTGTGGGGGGGGGGGGGACCTCCCTTGCAGTTTGCAGCGGCACGGCTGAGACGCTTGACTGAGAGGTACTCACTTGATGACTCCCACTAGCAAAGAAACCTCGTGTGCAATGTCTCTGAAGCATCGTGAATTAACGTAGCGTTAGCCCGGCCAACAAAAGACGCAGATCCCCCCCGTGGTAACCTTTAACAGACTGTTGGGGCAAGTGCCCGTTAGCGAGCACCTCGGAAGCAGAATGTTTATTTGTACTGGAGAAATCCGATGAGCTATGAAGCTCTTTTTCACAGATGTCCAGTAGGCGCACGGGATAAGAACGTTAAAACAACACAAAGTAGAACACGTGATGGTAGTGCAAAGTACAACAATGGTAAATAAATCGCCCAAACACACGCACGCAACTAAACCATCCCCGTCCTACCAGGCAAAGCCCACTGAGGTGCTATTCACTCATTTTACAGAAGCGATTTGGCCTATGAGGGTCGACTGACTGAGATGACTGGCCAATGCACCGCCTTTGCTCCCCACTACACACACACACGTACACACTGTGTACGTGTGTGTGTGTAGTGGGGAGCAAAGGCGGTGCATTGGCCAGTCATCTCAGTCAGTCGACCCTCATAGGCCAAATCACACTGTGTACGTACACACACACGTACACACTGTGTGTGTGTATACACACAGACAGTGTGTACGTACACAGTGTGTACACACACAGTGTGTACGTACACACACACAGTGTGTACACACACACACTGTACACACAATAATGTCAACGTTGTTGTTGCTGAGTTCACGCACCCAAGGGAGGGGGCAATGGAAAATGAATCTAAATCAACTTAAACTCCATCCCCGCTCTGTGACGTCACCACTCAGCCGACCTCATCGGCATGAAGTGCCAGCGGGAGGTATACCTCGCTAGTGACGTCATGTCACCAAGGCATCCACACTCCCCCAACCCCCGTCCACGGCGCTCTTGAGCGTGACGTCACCTCCGCTCAGATCACTGCCGATATCGTTCCAGTGGCAATCCTTATTTGGGCAAAGCTACGCCCAGTGACTGGCGAATCATTAACATAATGTTTCCGTTAAAGCCTTCGGGTTCAGCAGCCACGCCCCATCCCCTGACGTAAGGCCAGTGAACACATTAATATTAACAGAGCCGCTCATTATGGGAGGGGCGTGTCTCTTACCCCGGAAGTGACGTCATGTTACCTGCTGACCCGCGTGATGTCGCGAGGTAACAGAAGGCTGTCGATCCGCGCTTGCACTGAAATCCGAGGTGAGAAATTCTCATGGTGGTGGTGGTGGTTGTGGTGGTTGTTGTTTACCAAGGTAGAGCCTCTCTCTCTCGTAGGGATGTCAGTTGAGTAGCAGCGAGCATGGGAATCGATGTCCAGGTTGGAACTTTATAACGCGGGGCCTAGCCACGCGGGGCCTTGCCTCCTGCCCTCGCCTGATTGCATTTACTTTAATTATCTCGCTTAAGTTTAATTTGTCTTCACCCGGCTCGCCACTTTGTAACTTTGTTTTATTGTAAATATTCACGCAGTTTTTTATTGTCGTTCTTTTGTTAGCAGGCCAAGCCCGCTTGAGCTGCTATACCGCTCTTGTTATCAGAAGCGACCTGCCCACAACAACACAAGGTGAGGCTTTGTCAACGTGTGTGAATGTTTTGACTTAAAACTTTGGTGACTGCAGGAATTAATATTCTTGGTTCTTTCGGTAAAGTCACGTAGATAGAAAATAAAATGAAAATAACAAAAAAAATGTAAATAAAGCAAAAAAACTCAAGTCGTTTTGATCGCAACACAAGTGGTCTTTATTTAATGTAATTGTATTATCTGTTATTGTTATTTTCTATCTACGTAACTTTACTGAAAGAAACAAGAATACGTGTGTCAATGTCTATCGGTCAAAGACGCTAAACGGAGTGACACAAACTCCAAATATACAGCAGGCGTCAGGGTCGGGATCAAACCCACGACTTCCTGTATACCAGGTGAGGTAGTTAACATCTCACCACGGAGAGAGACACGCAAACTCCAGTTAGCCTCGGTTGTGTTCGTTGATCCTCAATTAATTACTTGGTGCAGTGAGGAAGCATTCATGCCAAGCAGATGAAGGTGGCCAGGCGTGATTCTAGACACGCCACCGCCTGTTTACCCAGTGACAGTGTACAGTTTGTGTTTGCAGTAACGTCTATTAACTCTGTTGAACACGGAGGTTATCTCATAACAATAGTTTACTTTTGTTTTCCTCTGGAACTCTTTATACGAATGGAAACAGGAAGTTAACACAGCACGCACATGCAGCTGAAATCGGAACTGTTCATCCCAGCATTCAAGGACATCTGAGCCTGGATTCACACCTCTAAGTTGCGATTGAACGTTAATTTATGAATTTCTACATAGCACAAATAGTATTGTTTTCAACACCTTTTGCTATGTGAGCTGAATTTAGCTCTGATAAATATTCCTTTTGTAGCCAGACAGCTGAAATTGTGTCCTCGGAGTTTTGGGTGAACATTCATTTGAAGATACGAGGGCTTCCAGGCATATTTATGACCATTTGCCCTCTCATTGTGTGCCATAACAGCCCGTGTGATGAATTTGGGAAACGTTTTTACTACATCATGAATATATGAATGTAGACGTGTAAGTCACATGTGACTATATATGCATTCCTCTGTGCCTCGATACTGACGTGTAGATGGTGTGGATATTATTTTTTTCTGTCTGCAGCTGACGCTTCCTCTGACGCTTCCTCCGCAGAATTGGTCTGATAGAGCAAATGCACTCAGCGCAGCTCGGTATGACAAGTCAACAATGCGACCAGCGTGCATACAGCACGGATCGGATTGGAAATTTGACACGGCACCAGAGAACTCACACAGGAGAGAAACCCTTCAAGTGCACGATGTGCGGGAAGGCATTTGCACATTCATCACAGCTGCAAAGACACCAGAGAACACACACGGGAGAGAAGCCCTTCAAGTGCAATGTGTGTAACAAGGCATTTACACGGTCATTTGCTCTTAAAATACACCAGAGAACACACACGGGAGAGAAACCCTTCAAGTGCACTGTGTGTGGGAAGGCATTTTCACAGTCATCTGTTCTTAAAGAACACCAGAGAACACACACAGGAGAGAAACCCTTCAAGTGCAGTGTGTGTGGGAAGGCGTTTGCACGTTCATCTGCTCTTGTAACACACCAGAGAACTCACACAGGAGAGAAACTCTTCAGGTGCACGATGTGTGGGAAGGCGTTTGCACATTCATCTACTCTTGTAGTACACGAGAGAACACACACGGGAGAGAAACCCTTTAAGTGCACTGTGTCTGGGAAGGCATTTGCATGGCCATCAGTTCTTCAGACCCACCAGAGAATTCCCACGGGAGAGAAACCCTTCAAGTGCACTGTGTGTGGGAAGGCGTTTGCACGTTCATCTACTCTTGTAATACACCAGAGAACACACACGGGAGAGAAACCCTTCAGGTGCAGTGTGTGTGGGAAGGCGTTTGCACATTCATCTACTCTTGTAGAACACCAGAGAACACACACGGGAGAGAAACCCTTCAAGTGCAGTGTGTGTGGGAAGGCGTTTGCACGTTCATCTGCTCTTGTAATACACCAGAGAACACACACGGGAGAGAAACCCTTCAAGTGCAGTGTGTGTGGGAAGGCGTTTGCACATTCATCTGCTCTTGTAACACACCAGAGAACATATACGGGAGTGAAACCCTTCAGGTGCACGATGTGTGGGAAGGCATTTGCACATTCATCTACTCTTGTAGAACACCAGAGAACACACACGGGAGAGAAACCCTTCAAGTGCAGTGTGTGTGGGAAGGCATTTTCACTCTCATCTGTTCTTAAAAAACACCAGAGAACACATACAGGAGAGAAACCATTCAAGTGCACTGTGTGTGGGAAGGCATTTTCACGGTCATCTGTTGTTAAAAAACACCAGAGAACACACACAGGAGAGAAACCCTTCAGGTGCATTTTGTGCGGGATGATGTTTGCACATTCATCAAATCTTAAAGTACACGAGAGAACACACACGGGAGAGAAACCCTTCAAGTGCACTCTGTGCGGGAAGGCGTTTTCACAGTCAACACATCTTAAAGTACACCAGAGAACACACACGGGAGAGAAACCCTTCAGGTGCATTTTGTGCGGGATGATGTTTGCACATTCATCAAATCTTCAAGTACACCAGAGAACACACAGGAAAGAAACCCTTCAGGTGCACTCTGCAAGAAGGCGTTTGCACATTCATAAAATCTTCAAGTACACCAGAGAACACAGAAGCATCAGAAGATCCACAAGGAGTGGAATCTGAAATCAGCTTGTGAAAGTCAAAGTGCCACAATAAGCCCATCCCTCATGAAACACGAACCGGAAGAAAATTCCAGCTTGGACACTTTTAAAGGTATCGAGGTGAAATATGAAGAGGTGATGGTGAAGAGGGAAGAAGTGATGGTGAAGAGGGAAGAAGTGAAGGTGAAAAGTGAAGATGAAGATTCAACTCCAAAATGGGACCTTCACATTGATGGAGGCAACGTGAAGCAGGAGGAGAATTCTGACTGTGAGGCAGAGCGAGGCAACTCCCAGCAGTTTGTGGAAGTGGAGTTGTGGGTGGACTTCCTCCGAGGCAATACAAAGTCAAGTGGAGACCCGGTAGATGTGTAAGCCAGAGACGATGTCGCTACAATAGACCTTTGTCACAGGCCTTTAATGACAAGAACGTGAAGTTGGACACTCAGTTTCTAGGTTCAACCTGCAGAGTAAGAGCGGCCAGTCTTTGTGGGCCCGTGGGTTGGGTAGATCTTTAACCAGGAGCGAGAGACAATAAGCCCCCAAGCATTCACTATGTTATAATAATTGCATTTACTCGGTGCTTGCTTAATCGTCTCGGCAACTAGGAGTTTTGTATCTCGTCTGAAACACTCGAAGAGCATCCCCAAGTAGCAGCTGCCCCTGTGTGGCACAGGGTGGTGGCCCTGCACCGGCCTGCATTTATTTTGTTTTCCGCCTGAGGACGACCGCTTGTGTTGCGATCGAAACGTCGTGATCTATTATTATTTTGTCTACCTACGTGACGTTACTGAAAGAACCAAAGAGTATGTGAACAAGAGGCTGTCAGTAGGGGGCGATGATTGATGTTTCATCTCAGTTTTGTAATTTGTCGCTAATGTTTAGAATTCGCCAGCATGCAATGGCCTACTCGTTTTGAATGACACAATAGTATGTTTTACATCCACTTTTAAGCAGACGGTGCATATTTTTTCAAATAGCTTTTTAATCAGATGTTATCTGATGCAGTAGATTTTACTGCAGTAATTAAATTTTGTTAAAACTCCAGTCAATAATTTAGAATGAACATTTTCTTTGGTTCTTTCGGTAAAGTCACGTAGAATGGGATTATAATAATAAAATCAAATAACACAATAAAATTCTCACGACGTTTCGGCCACAACACAAGTGGCTTTCAGGTGAAAGGAACAGACCTGTCGGGACGACAGAGCTTCAATGAACGCTGTTAAGATTCGTAGCGTCTTTTAAGCTGGTTTAGAGAGGTGAGCAACCTTGACAAAGGGGTTTACATATAAAACAGGAGAATTTAGCATTGAAATAGCTGAGTGATTAGCTTGTGACTGGTCATAGAAATAGACTGGTCATAGAAATTGCTTTATTGTGTTATTTTATTAATTTATTATTTTATTCTCAGTCTACGTGACTTAAGATGAATCCTTGCAGTCACGAAAGCTTTAAATCGAAATTTAGAATGAACACTTGTCTGATTTTGTGAGTACATGCATCACTTTATTTTTTATAAGGGTCAAACATTGAATAAGTGATGTTAGGACAAAGTGTGTGTGTGTTTTGGAAGCAACCTGTACAGATAACTCAGGTGAGACCCGATGTTCTTGTGATACAGGTCAAAGGGTATTTTTGTGTTTCAGGAAGCATCTGGAGCAACTCATTGTCTTTGACATAGGAAGCACACTCGGATCATTCATCAGTTACAAGGCATACCACCTTAAAGTTACACGCAGAGGAGATACATTCTCTAAAACACGAATTATAATTTTGTCTTACGTGTTGACGTAGATTTTGTCGAACTCGGACTAGAAATGCTCCTTGCTGATTCACGTCTGGATGTTCACAACCATGGCTTGAAGCAAGCCCCACTGCTGTTGAGACATTGTCCACCAAAACCGGTCCACAGTTGGCTTGCACTGAATCAATGCTGCAGTAATTATGGACTCGCACGAAGGCCGTGGGATTTATATTTCGTGTTCAACATTCCTTTGTTTCGTGGAGAGACCGATTAAATTAAAGACGTCTTGTCTGCTGATCTTGTTCATATCTGTGTACATCGATATCCCACATTTCTTGTACGTACACACCACACGCAATTAAATCAATAAAAATAAGAACGACTTCCGGGCATTGCGAAGATCGAGGAATCTCTTTCAATGGAGCGAGTTAAGTGTGTTCGATTCAACATCTCTCTGTCCGTCTGTGTCATCTGTTTGCCTCTGTGTTTCTTTCTGCCTGTGTCTCTCTGTGGTCTTTGTGTTCCTCTTGTCTGTTTGTCCGCCTGTCTTGTCTGTGTGTGTGTCTCTCTATCAGCGTCTATCCAACCGTATTCAACGACTGTCAGTAGCAACACGCGCCCGGTCAACTTGCACGGCCCGCGACTCAAACTTGTTTATCTGTAACTTTCGCACCGTACGTAGCCAACCGTGTTAATCTATGGGTCTCTGTGTGAGTCTCTGGAACTTCTTTCGCACCGTACGTAGCCAACCGTGATAATCTATGGGTCTCTGTGTGAGTCTCTGTGTGTGTATCTGTGTGAGTCTGTGTGTGTATCTGTGTGAGTCTCTGTGTGAGTCTCTGTGTGTGTATCTGTGTGAGTCTCTGTGTGTGTATCTGTAACTTATTTCGCACCGTACGTAGCCAACCGTGATAATCGATGGGTCTCTGTGTGAGTGTGTGTGTATCTGGAACTTATTTCGCACCGTACGTAACCGAACCTGCCCAGGAGGAGCGGCTGGTATCTGTGGACCTGTGGGCTGTGTAAATCTGTGAGCAGGAGCGAGAGACAATTAAGCTCCCAAGCATTCACTACGTTATAAACATATTTGCACTCATAAGTCGCTTGCCTAATTGCCTCAGCAACTCGGTGTTTCGTATCGAACCTCATCTCAAACAATCGAAGGGCGCCCCCTAGTGGCAGCTGCCCCTGTGTGGCACAAGGTGGCCCTGCACCGGCCTGCACGTGGCATGAGTCTGTCGGTAGGGGGCGATCATTGACGCGTCATCTCCCTGTGGAGTTTCTGGATAGTGTTACTGGAATTGCCACAATTTTGACCGTGACACCAACATGCAATGTGCGTTGTGAGTGACACAGTGGCTTGTTTGACATCCGCTGTTAAGCAGACTGCACAGAGGATGTACTTTCTACTGGCAGCTGAAGAAATTCAACCTGCCAAAGACAATGATGGTGCAATTCTATAAAGCAGGGGTCGGGAACCTTTTTGACTAAGAGAGCCATGAAAGCAAAAAATTTGGAAATTTATTTCAGTGAGAGCCATATAATATATTTTAAAAGTGAATTCAACTAAATGTCAGTATAATAAGCCTCTGAATTTATTCTTTTAAATAATGTTGTTATAACACTCACCATTAATGCGACTTCTGGTGCTGCATGGATTTGCTGATGTCTTTGTAGTCGGGTTGGTACTTGGTGAGGTTAAGCTTCATGCAAGCGTTGAGGCTTTCATCCGTTAAACGTGATCGTAGGTTGGACTTGATGTTTTTAAGATGTGAGAATGACTGCTCACATGCATACGTAGATCCAAACATGGTCAATACAGCAATACTCACACGCTGCAGTGTGTGGTATGTGACAGGAAGCGCGTTCCAAGTTTTGAGAATCAGCTGGTCTTCGGGTTGGAGTTTTTTCATTTCTGTCCACATGTGCTTGCTCGCCAACTCCGCTTTCTGTCGTGTGATTCTTTCCAAATCTTCATTCAGTGACTTGAACTTATTCACCCACATGTCTGAGGCCTTCAGGTCAGCCACTTCTGCTTCAAAATCTCTGACGGAGACACCAGGGATGTAATTCAGGTCGGCTGTGTTCAGTGAACACTCGTTTGGATGGGTGATGAACTTAAAAAGACGAGTGTGCTCACGAAATTCTCCAAAGCGTGCTTTGAAGGACTGTAGGAGACTGGATGTGCAGCCAGCTAGCTGGTGGAGATCAAGGTTTTGAATGGGCTCACTTGCTGTGCATGCATCTTTAAATTGGCTCAGTTTTTCAAAATGTAGTAAACGACCTGTTTCAAGATCCGTGATGAAAAGCTCCAGCTTGTTTTCAAAAGCAAATACAGCTTGTTGAAGGGATAACACTGTATTTCCAATGCCTTGCATTTTCACGTTGAGCTGGTTCAGATGTTCAGTCAGATCTACGAGATAGTAAAACTTGAGGAGCCACTCGGTGTCGGCTAGCTCAGGATGCCCGACGCCTTTCATTTCAAGGAAAGTCCGGATTTCGTTCAGGCAAGCCGCAAAACGGCTAAGCACCTTCCCTCTTGACAACCAACGCACATTGCTGTGCAAAAGCAGACCAGGATAGTTATTTACAACTTCATCCAGCAGTGTTTTAAACTGGCGATCATTTAAGGCTCGGGCAACAATAAAGTTGATCACACGAATGACCAGCGACATCACTTCGCCAAACTGCCTGTCACACATCTGAGCACAAAGTGCCTCCTGGTGTATAATGCAATGGAAACTTAGGATGGGTCTATTTTCATGTTCACGGAGAAGCGCCACAAATCCTTTGTTTTTCCCCACCATACACGAAGCACCATCAGTACACACTGAGAGAAGTTTATCCATAGGTAGACTTTTTTCTTGAGCAAACTCCATGAAAGACTTGAATAAATCCTCACCTCTTGTGGACCCTTTTAATGGCAGAACAGCAAGACTTTCTTCGCGCAGTGTGTCACCAACAGCATATCTTGCAATCACGCTGAACTGCGACAAATGGCTCACGTCTGTTGACTCATCCAAAGCCAGAGAAAAGAACGGCGCTGCATTTATGTCCTTCACTTGCGTTTCCTCCACTTTGTTTGCCATCACGATGGTACGATCATGAACAGTTCTTGCCGACAGAGGCATGTCTTGTATCCGTTTGATTATCTTGTCTTTGTTCGGAAGATAGCTTTGAACAGGGGGAGATCACACAAACTCCACTCACTCACTCTGTAGGACAGGGGGAGATCATACAAAGTCCACTCTGTAAAACAGGAGGAGATCACACAAACTCCACACACTCACTCTGTAGAACAGGGGGGATCACACAAACTCCACTCACTCTGTAGGACAGGGGGAGATCATACAAACTCCACTCACTCACTCTGTAGGACAGGGGGAGATCATACAAACTCCACTCACACACTCTGTAGAACAGGGGCAGATCATACAAACTCCACTCACTCACTGTAGAACAGGGGGAGATCACACAAACTCCACTCACTCACTCTGTAGGACAGGGGGAGATCACACAAACTCCACTCACTCTGTAGAACAGGGGGAGATCACACAAACTCCACTCACTCTGTAGAACAGGGGGGAGATCACACAAACTCCACTTACTCAATCTGTAGAACAGGGGGGAAATCATACAAACTCCACTCACTCTGTAGTACAGGGGGAGATCACACAAACTCCACTCACTCTGTAGAACAGGGGGAGATCACACAAACTCCACTCACACACTCTGTAGGACAGGGGGAGATCATACAAACTCCACTCACACACTCTGTAGGACAGGGGGAGATCACACAAACTCCACTCACACTCACTCTGTGGAACAGGGGGAGATCACACAAACTCCACTCACTCTGTAGAACAGGGGGAGATCACACAAACTCCACTCACTCTGTAGAACAGGGGGAGATGACACAAACTCCACTCACTCACACTGTAGGACAGGGGGAGATCATACAAACTCTACTCACACACTCTGTAGGACAGGGGGAGATCACACAAACTCCACTCACACTCACTCTGTGGAACAGGGGGAGATCACACAAACTCCGCTCACTCTGTAGAACAGGGGGAGATCACACAAACTCCACTCACTCTGTAGAACAGGGGGAGATCACACAAACTCCACTCACTCTGTAGAACAGGGGGAGATCACACAAACTCCACTCACTCTGTAGGACAGGGGGAGATCACACAAACTCCACTCACTCTGTAGGACAGGGGGAGATCACACAAAATCCACTCACTCAACTCTGTAGGACAGGGGGAGATCACACAAACTCCACTCACTCTGTAGGACAGGGGGAGATCACACAAACTCCACTCACACACTCTGTAGGACAGGGGGAGATCACACAAACTCCACTCACCCTGTAGGACAGGAGGATATCACACAAGCTCGACTCATTCACTCTGTAGGACAGGGGGATCACACAAACTCCACTCACACACTCTGTCGGACAGGGGCAGATCATACAAACTCCACTCACTCACTGTAGAACAGGGGGAGATCACACAAACTCCACTCACTCACTCTGTAGGACAGGGGAGATCACACAAACTCCACTCACTCTGTAGAACAGGGGGAGATCACACAAACTCCACTCACTCTGTAGAACAGGGGGAAATCACACAAACTCCACTCACTCAATCTGTAGAACAGGGGGAGATCATACAAACTCCACTCACTCTGTAGTACAGGGAGAGATCACACAAACTCCACTCACTCTGTAGAACAGGGGGAGATCACACAAACTCCACTCACACTCACTCTGTGGAACAGGGGGAGATCACACAAACTCCACTCACTCTGTAGAACAGGGGGAGATAACACAAACTCCACTCACTCTGTAGAACAGGGCGAGATCACACAAACTCCACTCACTCACACTGTAGGACAGGGGGAGATCATACAAACTCCACTCACACTCACTCTTTGGAACAGGGGGAGATCACACAAACTCCACTCACTCTGTAGAACAGGGGGAGATCACACAAACTCCACTCACTCCGTAGAACAGGGGGAGATCACACAAACTCCACTCACTCTTTAGGACAGGGGGAGAACACACAAACTCCACTCACTCTGTAGGACAGGGGGAGATCACACAAACTCCACTCACTCACTCTGTAGGACAGGGGGAGATCACACAAACTCCACTCACTCTGTAGGACAGGGGGAGATCACACAAACTCCACTCATTCACTCTGTAGGACAGGGGGAGATCACACAAACTCCACTCACACACTCTGTAGGACAGGGGGAGATAACACAAACTCCACTCACACTCACTCTGTGGAACAGGGGGAGATCACACAAACTCCACTCACTCTGTAGAACAGGGGGAGATCACACAAACTCCACTCACTCTGTAGAACAGGGTGAGATCACACAAACTCCACTCACTCACACTGTAGGACAGGGGGAGATCATACAAACTCCACTCACACTCACTCTTTGGAACAGGGGGAGATCACACAAACTCCACTCACTCTGTAGAACAGGGGGAGATCACACAAACTCCACTCACTCTGTAGAACAGGGGGAGATCACACAAACTCCACTCACTCTTTAGGACAGGGGGAGAACACACAAACTCCACTCACTCTGTAGGACAGGGGGAGATCACACAAACTCCACTCACTCACTCTGTAGGACAGGGGGAGATCACACAAACTCCACTCACTCTGTAGGACAGGGGGAGATCACACAAGCTCCACTCATTCACTCTGTAGGACAGGGGGAGATCACACAAACTCCACTCACACACTCTGTCGGACAGGGGGAGATCACACAAACTCCACTCACTCTGTAGGACAGGGAGAGATCACACAAACTCCACTCACTCTGTAGTACAGGGGAGATCACACAAACTCCACTCATTCACTCTGTAGGACAGGGGGAGATCATACAAACTCCACTCACTCTGTAAAACAGGGGGAGATCACACAAACTCCACACACTCCTTCTGTAGAACAGGGGGAGATCACACAAACTCTACTCACTCTGTAGGACAGGGGGAGATCATACAAAGTCCACTCTGTAAAACAGTGGGAGATCACACAAACTCCACACACTCACTCTGTAGAACAGGGGGGGATCACACAAACTCCACTCACTCTGTAGGACAGGGGGAGATCATACAAACTCCACTCACACACTCTGTAGAACAGGGGCAGATCATACAAACTCCACTCACTCACTGTAGAACAGGGGGAGATCACACAAACTCCACTCACTCACTCTGTAGGACAGGGGGAGATCACACAAACTCCACTCTGTAGAACAGGGGGAGATCACACAAACTCCACTCACTCTGTAGAACAGGGGGAGATCACACAAACTCCACTCACTCAATCTGTAGAACAGGGGGGAAATCATACAAACTCCACTCACTCTGTAGTACAGGGGGAGATCACACAAACTCCACTCACTCTGTAGAACAGGGGGAGATCACACAAACTCCACTCACACACTCTGTAGGACATGGGGAGATCATACAAACTCCACTCACACACTCTGTAGGACAGGGGGAGATCACACAAACTCCACTCACACTCACTCTGTGGAACAGGGGGAGATCACACAAACTCCACTCACTCTGTAGAACAGGGGGAGATCACACAAACTCCACTCACTCTGTAGAACAGGGGGAGATGACACAAACTCCACTCACTCACACTGTAGACAGGGGGAGATCATACAAACTCTACTCACACACTCTGTAGGACAGGGGTAGATCATACAAACTCCACTCACACAATCTGTAGGACAGGGGGAGATCACACAAACTCCACTCACACTCACTCTTTGGAACAGGGGGAGATCACACAAACTCCACTCACTCTGTAGAACAGGGGGAGATCACACAACTCCACTCACTCTGTAGAACAGGGGAGATGACACAAAAATCCACTCACTCACACTGTAGGACAGGGGGAGATCACACAAACTCCACTCACTCTGTAGAACAGGGGGAGATCACACAAACTCCACTCACACACTCTGTAGGACAGGGGGAGATCACACAAACTACACTCACTCTGTAGTACAGGGGGAGATCACACAAACTCCACTCATTCACTCTGTAGGACAGGGGGAGATCATACAAACTCCACTCACTCTGTAAAACAGGGGGAGATCACACAAACTCTACTCACTCTGTAGGACAGGGGGAGATCATACAAAGTCCACTCTGTAAAACAGTGGGAGATCACACAAACTCCACACACTCACTCTGTAGAACAGGGGGGGATCACACAAACTCCACTCACTCTGTAGGACAGGGGGAGATCATACAAACTCCACTCACTCACTCTGTAGGACAGGGGGAGATCATACAAACTCCACTCACACACTCTGTAGAACAGGGGCAGATCATACAAACTCCAC
>NW_022638626.1:0-20827 GCF_010993605.1 Petromyzon marinus
CTAACATCATCAATACCAGCTAACATCATCAATAGCCAGCTAACATCATCAATACCAGTTAACATCAATACCAGCTAACATCATCAATAGCCAGCTAACATCATCAATACCAGCTAACATCATCAATATCAGCTAACATCATCAATACCAGCTAACATCATCAATACCAGCTAACATCAATACCAGCTAACATCATCAATACCAGCTAACATCATCAATATCAGCTAACATCATCAATACCAGCTAACATCATCAATAGCCAGCTAACATCATCAATACCAGTTAACATCAATACCAGCTAACATCATCAATAGCCAGCTAACATCATCAATACCAGCTAACATCATCAATACCAGCTAACATCATCAATACCAGCTAACATCATCAATACCAGCTAACATCATCAATACCAGCTAACATCATCAATAGCCAGCTAACATCATCACTACCAGCCTAACATCATAAATATCTGCTAACATCATCAATACCAGCTAACATCATCAATACCAGCTAACATCATCAATACCAGCTGACATCATCAATACCAGCTAACATCATCAATAGCCAGCTAACATCATCAATAGCCAGCTAACATCATCAATACCAGCTAACATCATCAATACCAGCTAACATCATCAATACCAGCTAACATCATCACTACCAGCTAACATCATAAATATAAGCTAACATCATCAATACCAGCTAACATCATCAATACCTGCTAACATCATCAATACCAACTAACATCATCAATACCAGCTAACATCATCAATATCAGCTAACATCATCAATACCAGCTAACATCATCAATATCAGCTAACATCATCACTACCAGCTAACATCATCAATACCAGCTAACATCATAAATATAAGCTAACATCATCAATAGCCAGCTAACATCATCAATACCAGCTAACATCATCAATACCAGCTAACATCATCAATAGCCAGCTAACATCATCAATACCAGTTAACATCAGTATCAGCTAACATCATCAATAGCCAGCTAACATCATCAATACCAGCTAACATCATCAATACCAGCTAACATCATCAATACCAGCTAACATCAATACCAGCTAACATCATCAATACCAGCTAACATCATCACTACCAGCTAACCTCATCAATACCAGCTAACATCATCAATAGCCAGCTAACATCATCAATACCAGTTAACATCAATACCAGCTAACATCATCAATAGCCAGCTAACATCATCAATACCAGCTAACATCATCAATAGCCAGCTAACATCATCAATACCAGCTAACATCATCAATACCAGCTAACATCATCAATACCAGCTAACATCATCAATAGCCAGCTAACATCATCACTACCAGCTAACATCATAAATATAAGCTAACATCATCAATACCAGCTAACATCATCAATACCAGCTAACATCATCAATAGCCAGCTAACATCATCAATAGCCAGCTAACATCATCAATAGCCAGCTAACATCATCAATACCAGTTAACATCAATACCAGCTAACATCATCAATAGCCAGCTAACATCATCAATACCAGCTAACATCATCAATATCAGCTAACATCATCAATACCAGCTAACATCATCAATACCAGCTAACATCAATACCAGCTAACATCATCAATACCAGCTAACATCATCACTACCAGCTAACCTCATCAATACCAGCTAACATCATCAATAGCCAGCTAACATCATCAATACCAGTTAACATCAATACCAGCTAACATCATCAATAGCCAGCTAACATCATCAATACCAGCTAACATCATCAATAGCCAGCTAACATCATCAATACCAGCTAACATCATCAATACCAGCTAACATCATCAATACCAGCTAACATCATCAATAGCCAGCTAACATCATCACTACCAGCTAACATCATAAATATCTGCTAACATCATCAATACCAGCTAACATCATCAATACCAGCTAACATCATCAATACCAGCTGACATCATCAATACCAGCTAACATCATCAATAGCCAGCTAACATCATCAATAGCCAGCTAACATCATCAATACCAGCTAACATCATCAATACCAGCTAACATCATCAATACCAGCTAACATCATCACTACCAGCTAACATCATAAATATAAGCTAACATCATCAATACCAGCTAACATCATCAATACCTGCTAACATCATCAATACCAACTAACATCATCAATACCAGCTAACATCATCAATATCAGCTAACATCATCAATACCAGCTAACATCATCAATATCAGCTAACATCATCACTACCAGCTAACATCATCAATACCAGCTAACATCATAAATATAAGCTAACATCATCAATAGCCAGCTAACATCATCAATACCAGCTAACATCATCAATACCAGCTAACATCATCAATAGCCAGCTAACATCATCAATACCAGTTAACATCAATATCAGCTAACATCATCAATAGCCAGCTAACATCATCAATACCAGCTAACATCATCAATACCAGCTAACATCATCAATACCAGCTAACATCAATACCAGCTAACATCATCAATACCAGCTAACATCATCACTACCAGCTAACCTCATCAATACCAGCTAACATCATCAATAGCCAGCTAACATCATCAATACCAGTTAACATCAATACCAGCTAACATCATCAATAGCCAGCTAACATCATCAATACCAGCTAACATCATCAATAGCCAGCTAACATCATCAATACCAGCTAACATCATCAATACCAGCTAACATCATCAATACCAGCTAACATCATCAATAGCCAGCTAACATCATCACTACCAGCTAACATCATAAATATAAGCTAACATCATCAATACCAGCTAACATCATCAATACCAGCTAACATCATCAATAGCCAGCTAACATCATCAATAGCCAGCTAACATCATCAATACCAGCTAACATCATCAATACCAGCTAACATCATCAATACCAGCTAACATCATCACTACCAGCTAACATCATAAATATAAGCTAACATCATCAATACCAGCTAACATCATCAATACCTGCTAACATCATCAATACCAACTAACATCATCAATACCAGCTAACATCATCAATATCAGCTAAGATCATCAATACCAGCTAACATCATCAATATCAGCTAACATCATCACTACCAGCTAACATCATCAATACCAGCTAACATCATAAATATAAGCTAACATCATCAATAGCCAGCTAACATCATCAATACCAGCTAACATCATCAATACCAGCTAACATCATCAATATCAGCTAACATCATCAATACCAGCTAACATCATCAATATCAGCTAACATCATCACTACCAGCTAACATCATCAATACCAGCTAACATCATAAATATAAGCTAACATCATCAATAGCCAGCTAACATCATCAATACCAGCTAACATCATCAATACCAGCTAACATCATCAATAGCCAGCTAACATCATCAATACCAGTTAACATCAATATCAGCTAACATCATCAATAGCCAGCTAACATCATCAATACCAGCTAACATCATCAATACCAGCTAACATCATCAATACCAGCTAACATCAATACCACCTAACATCATCAATACCAGCTAACATCATCACTACCAGCTAACCTCATCAATACCAGCTAACATCATCAATAGCCAGCTAACATCATCAATACCAGTTAACATCAATACCAGCTAACATCATCAATAGCCAGCTAACATCATCAATACCAGCTAACATCATCAATAGCCAGCTAACATCATCAATACCAGCTAACATCATCAATACCAGCTAACATCATCAATACCAGCTAACATCATCAATAGCCAGCTAACATCATCACTACCAGCTAACATCATAAATATCTGCTAACATCATCAATACCAGCTAACATCATCAATACCAGCTAACATCATCAATACCAGCTAACATCATCACTACCAGCTAACACCATCAATAGCCAGCTAACATCATCAATACCAGCTAACATCATCAATACCAGCTAACATCATCAATATCAGCTAACATCATCAATAGCCAGCTAACATCATCAATACCAGCTAACATCATCAATACCAGCTAACATCATCAATACCAGCTAACATCATCGATATCAGCTAACATCATCAATACCAGCTAACATCATCAATAGCCAGCTAACATCATCACTACCAGCTAACATCATCAATACCAGCTAACATCATCAATAGCCAGCTAACATCATCAAAAGCCAGCTAACATCATCACTACCAGCTAACATCATCACTACCAGCTAACATCATCAATACCAGCTAACATCATCACTACCAGCTAACATCATCAATACCAGCTAACATCATCAATAGCCAGCTAACATCATCAATAGCCAGCTAACATCATCAATATCAGCTAACATCATCACTACCAGCTAACATCATCAATAGCCAGCTAACATCATCACTACCAGCTAACATCATCAATACCAGCTAACATCATCAATAGCCAGCTAACATCATCATTACCAGCTAACATCATCAATACCAGCTAACATCATCAATAGCCAGCTAACATCATCACTACCAGCTAACATCATAAATATCTGCTAACATCATCAATACCAGCTAACATCATCAATACCAGCTAACATCATCAATACCAGCTAACATCATCAATACCAGCTAACATCATCACTACCAGCTAACACCATCAATAGCCAGCTAACATCATCAATACCAGCTAACATCATCAATACCAGCTAACATCATCAATATCAGCTAACATCATCAATAGCCAGCTAACATCATCAATACCAGCTAACATCATCAATACCAGCTAACATCATCAATACCAGCTAACATCATCGATATCAGCTAACATCATCAATACCAGCTAACATCATCAATAGCCAGCTAACATCATCACTACCAGCTAACATCATCAATACCAGCTAACATCATCAATAGCCAGCTAACATCATCAATAGCCAGCTAACATCATCAATAGCCAGCTAACATCATCATTACCAGCTAACATCATCAATACCAGCTAACATCATCACTACCAGCTAACATCATCAATACCAGCTAACATCATCACTACCAGCTAACATCATCAATACCAGCTAACATCATCAATAGCCAGCTAACATCATCAATAGCCAGCTAACATCATCAATATCAGCTAACATCATCACTACCAGCTAACATCATCAATAGCCAGCTAACATCATCACTACCAGCTAACATCATCAATACCAGCTAACATCATCAATAGCCAGCTAACATCATCAATACCAGCTAACATCATCAATACCAGCTAACATCAATACCAGCTAACATCATCAATACCAGCTAACATCATCACTACCAGCTAACCTCATCAATACCAGCTAACATCATCAATAGCCAGCTAACATCATCAATACAAGTTAACATCAATACCAGCTAACATCATCAATAGCCAGCTAACATCATCAATACCAGCTAACATCATCAATACCAGCTAACATCATCAATACCAGCTAACATCATCAATAGCCAGCTAACATCAATACCAGCTAACATCATAAATATCTGCTAACATCATCAATACCAGCTAACATCATCAATAGCCAGCTAACATCATCAATACCAGCTAACATCATCAATACCAGCTAACAACATCACTACCAGCTAACATCATCAATATCAGCTAACATCATAAATATCAGCTAACATCATCAATAGCCAGCTAACATCACTACCAGCTAACATCATCAATACCAGCTAACATCATCAATATCAGCTAACATCATCAATAGCCAGCTAACATCATCACTACCAGCTAACATCATCAATACCACCTAACATCATCAATAGCCAGCTAACATCATCAATAGCCAGCTAACATCATCACTACCAGCTAACATCATCAATACCAGCTAACATCATCAATACCAGCTAACATCATCACTACCAGCTAACATCATCAATACCAGCTAACATCATCAATCCCAGCTAACATCATCAATATCAGCTAACATCATCAATACCAGCTAACATCATCAATAGCCAGCTAACATCATCAATAGCCAGCTAACATCATCAATAGCCAGCTAACATCATCACTACCAGCTAACATCATCAATACCAGCTAACATCATCAATACCAGCTAACATCATCAATTCCAGCTAACATCATCAATACCAGCTAACATCATCAATAGCCAGCTAACATCATCACTACCAGCTAACATCATAAATATCAGCTAACATCATCAATACCAGCTAACATCATCAATAGCCAGCTAACATCATCAATAGCCAGCTAACATCATCATTACCAGCTAACATCATCAATACCAGCTAACATCATCAATACCAGCTAACATCATCACTACCAGCTAACATCATCAATAGCCAGCTAACATCATCACTACCAGCTAACATCATCAATACCAGCTAACATAATCAATACCAGCTAACATCATCAATAGCCAGCTAACATCATCAATAGCCAGCTAACATCATCAATATCAGCTAACATCATCAATACCAGCTAACATCATCAATAGCCAGCTAACATCATCAATAGCCAGCTAACATCATCATTACCAGCTAACACCATCAATAGCCAGCTAACATCAATACCAGCTAACATCATCAATACCAGCTAACATCATCAATACCAGCTAACATCATCAATACCAGCTAACATCATCAATAGCCAGCTAACATCATCAATAGCCAGCTAACATCATCAATACCAGCTAACATCATCACCACCAGCTAACATCATCAATACCAGCTAACATCATCAATAGCCAGCTAACATCATCACTACCAGCTAACATCGTCAATACCAGCTAACATCAATACCAGGTAACATCATCAATAGCCAGCTAACATCATCATTACCAGCTAACATCATCAATACCAGCTAACATCATCATTACCAGCTAACATCATCAATACCAGCTAACACCATCAATAGCCAGCTAACATCATCAATACCAGCTAACATCATCAATACCAGCTAACATCATCAATATCAGCTAACATCATCACTACCAGCTAACATCATCACTACCAGCTAACATCAATAGCCAGCTAACATCATCAATACCAGCTAACATCATCAATACCAGCTAACATCATCAATACCAGCTAACATCATCACTACCAGCTAACATCGTCAATACCAGCTAACATCATCACTACCAGCTAACATCATCAATAGCCAGCTAACATCATCAATACCAGCTAACATCATCAATACCAGCTAACATCATCAATAGCCAGCTAACATCATCAATACCAGCTAACATCATCAATACCAGCTAACATCATCAATACCAGCTAACATCATCAATACCAGCTAACATCATCAATACCAGCTAACATCATCAATACCAGCTAACATCATCAATACCAGCTAACATCATCAATACCAGCTAACATCATCAATACCAGCTAACATCATCAATACCAGCTAACATCATCAATATCAGCTAACATCATCACTACCAGCTAACATCATCACTACCAGCTAACATCAATAGCCAGCTAACATCATCAATACCAGCTAACATCATCAATACCAGCTAACATCATCAATACCAGCTAACATCATCACTACCAGCTAACATCGTCAATACCAGCTAACATCATCACTACCAGCTAACATCATCAATAGCCAGCTAACATCATCAATACCAGCTAACATCATCAATACCAGCTAACATCATCAATAGCCAGCTAACATCATCAATACCAGCTAACATCATCAATACCAGCTAACATCATCAATACCAGCTAACATCATCAATACCAGCTAACATCATCAATAGCCAGCTAACATCATCAATACCAGCTAACATCATCAATACCAGCTAACATCATCAATACCAGCTAACATCATCAATACCAGCTAACATCATCAATACCAGCTAACATCATCAATACCAGCTAACATCATCACCACGCCTCGCCAAAGAGAATCAGCCCCAGCCCACCGCATTAGGGGTGAGTTCATTAAAACGTTCGACCAAATATAAACGGGGCTAATTTTTTTCTAACTTGATCATTTTGTATGGCCCGCGAATTATGTTTTATAAATTATCCAAATGGCCCTTGGCAGAGAAAAAAAAATGTTCCCCCATCCCTGGCCTCCGTAGACGCGAGCTCTTTTTGCAGAATAACGCCGTTTGTAGGATCGTGTTATTTTATCAATTCATTATTTTATTCTCATTCTACGTGACTTTACCGAAAGAACCAAAGAAGATGAATCATTGCGTCGTTAAACCCGCCACTGCCCCGACGCAGCCAATTAGCAAATGTTTGTCACGTGGGGATGTTTGATTAAAGAGGAAGGAATGCCGGGAACTTTTTTTATTTTTAAAAATAAATAAAACTAACCCGCAAATAAATAAAAATGCATTTCGATTTAAATTATCTTGCCAAGTCTCAGATTGCATTGAAGCTGTGCCAAGTAAACAGTCGATCTCTCTCTCTCTCTCATCTCTCGCTTTTTATTTTTTCTTTATTATCTTATCTTTTTGTTATTTTTTTTTAAGGGATCAGAGGAAACAGGAAGATGCTCGGTGTAGTCGGCACTTTGCTTCGTTCATCATTTCGTTTTGTTTTTCATGCTTTGCTCTCTCTCTCTCTGTGGTTGTTGTTGTCTGTCTGCAGCGCGATAAGGGATGAAATTCTACGTCTCACGTTCGTTGTTGTTGTTGTTGTTGTCCGCTTGTTTTTGTTTGATTGTTTGTTCAATCTCCCCCCCCGCCCATCCCCCCCCCCCCCCGGCAATGTTACCCGTTTTGAGTTACAATCGCCGTCTCGAGTCCATGAATCAATTCGGAATCGCGCAGAGTCAGCTTGAGCTCCCTCTGTATTGTTAGAGAAATGTCCCGCGGAAGTGGATACCACGGAGGTACCCCTGAGATTCCTCCTCCTCCTCCTTCTCCCTCCTCCTCCTCCTACTCCCTCCTCCTCCTCCCTCCTCCTCCTCCGTCCTCCTCCTCCTTCTCCCTCCTCCTCCCTCCTCCTCCGTCCTCCTCCCTCCTCCTCCTCCTCTTTTTAAAAAAAAACCGATCAGTCCCAGGTTTGTTCACAGCCCGTGAGCACCGCGTGGTCATCATGTCGGCCTGTTTTTTTCTCTCTCTCTCTCCCGTTATTTTTTGTTTTTTTTCCTTGCAGGCGGCGTGCCCCGTTGTTACTCGGACTAAAAACTGAAACGAATGTGCCCATAATGCAAACAAAGTAGTGGTGCCCTAACTGCCTTTGGAGCAGGAGGCCCGGCTCAGCCAGCCTTGGCTAGTGCGAAGCACGCGGCACCCACAGCCGCCCACCGTTCCAGGAAGGCCGCCGTTCATCCCCCCCCCCCCCCGAATGATGCCCCTGAGGTTCGTCCCCGACAGCTCCCCCCGCCCTGCGGATCGCCGGCCTGGCCCTAGCTCCACCGGAGCGTTAAGCGAGGTCCGCCCCTCCGCTCGTTCGTCTGGCTCCTCCCCTTCCGGCCGAGCATTGTGGGACGGAGGAGTGCGGGTTTGGCGTGCAGCACGATGTCCCGCAGCGGCTTGGCACGTGCTCCCAGAGGCCTGCGCTGGGTGCACAGGTGAGCGCGACCGTCTCCACCAGCTCCCAGCCAGCAGCAGAAAGAGAGAGAGCACCGAGGCTCAGCGTCCTCTCTCCAGCGGCAAGGCAATGACCCCGGCAGCCTACACGGTGTGCCTTCTGCCCGACCAGGAGATGTCCAGGACCTTCTTCTGCAGTGTGGCTACCGGGGGGGGTGGGGGGAGGGTGTCCAGGGGGGAGAGGCAGTGCCACAGCATCGATGTCACGAGCTGGTTCACCACCAATATCTTCCCCCAGAAGCTGATGAACTTGCATCCCATGTCCTTAACCGGTAGCCGTGCAGCAACTTGCCCCCGTTCACTTTTTTGCAGACGAGGCCTTGGAGTGGGCGTCCCGGCAGGCGTGGAGGCGGAAGAGATGTCGCCCCGTGAGCCCCATGGTGAGGAGGATGTCGTCGGCGGACGCCGTGAGCAACCCTCTGAGGCTCAGCTCTCTGAGGACCAGGCCGCTCAGCCACTGTCTCTGGAGGCACGGGAAAGGGCTCCACAACGAGGGTGCGCAGCTGCTCCGACATCGGACAACCCGCCCCCCCCCGCTGTCGACCACCCCCTCCTGAAGCTGACCGGAGCAGTGAGCGTGCGGTCATCCTCAGTTGAGGCACCGGGCTTCAATGTCGAGCAGGCAGGCAGGATCGGTGACAGGAAAGTGGTCCCATAACCGGACGTCCTCGGCGTTCCCACCAGGTACCCATGGCCGACCACGCGGAACGCCGTCTACCTGGTCGAGAAGAGCGCGAGCGGGGGAGTATCCTTCCGAGGGGAGAGGGCGACGAGGTCTCTGAGGAGGAAGGCGCTGTCGTGAATCGTTCTCCCTGAGGCCGCGGAGGCCCCCGGTCACTGCCCCAACCCACCTGAACCAGCGCCGTCTTTTCGCCCGGAGGACAGCACCTTGGGCAGAATTTTGTGGTCGGTGCGGAGCGCTGACACCGGCCGCCAGTTCTTCACGTGCCTCGGGTTGCCCTTGCTAGGGAGCAAGGGCGATCACTGTCCTTCTCCATGGCTGTGACGGTGGTGATGATATACAGAAGCTCAGTGGGGCTATAAGAGAGGTTTTGTTGGGATAGATTGCGTGAGTATATAAATGTGTCGTTAAACCCGCCACCACCCGACAGCCGATTAGTAAGGTTTGTCACGGAAACAGAACATGCCAATTTATTACTAGTACAGCACACGTATATATTTACACAATATGACCCCAAAAACCTACATCATGGATGACAATGGTCACGAAAGCCTACTGCATGTTAAAAATAAACTAGTTGAATAGTTTAATTACGAACCCGCTGACAGAGATGGGGGAAGATATACGGATTGAGAGTCCGCGCGTGAGTTGAATTGAGAGCCGCACAGAAACTCCCAGGCCCCAAACCCCGGGGTATCTCAGCCGTGGCGGCTCAGCGTGTCTGACACGGTCACTATGAACCTGACGACACGGTCACTATGAACCTGATGACACGGTCACTATGAACCTGATGACACGGTCACAATGAACCTGATGACACGGCCACTATGAATCTGACGACACGGCCACTATGAACCTGACGACACGGCCACTATGAACCTGACGACATGGCCACTATGAACCTGATGACACGGTCACTATGAATCTGACGACACGGTCACTATGAACCTGATGACACGGTCACAATGAACCTGATGACACAGCCACTATGAACCTGATGACACGGTCACAATGAACCTGATGACACAGCCACTATGAATCTGACGACACGGCCACTATGAACCTGACGACACGGCCACTATGAACCTGACGACATGGCCACTATGAACCTGATGACACGGTCACTATGAATCTGACGACAGGGTCACTATGAACCTGACGACACGGCCACTATGAACCTGAAGACACGGTCACTATGAACCTTATGATACAGCAACTATGAACCTGACGACACGGCCACTATGAACCTGATGACACGGTCATTATTAACCTGATGACAGCCACTATGAACCTGATGACACGGCCACTATGAACCTGAAGACACGGTCATTATGAACCTGATGACACGGTCACTATGAATCTGACGACACGGTCACTATGAACCTGATGACACGGCCACTATGAACCTGATGACACGGTCACTATGAACCTGACGACACGGTCACTATGAATCTGACGACACGGCCACTATGAATCTGATGACACGGCCACTATGAACCTGAAGACACGGTCACTATGAATCTGATGACACGGTCACTATGAACCTGATGACACGGCCACTATGAACCTGATGACACGGCCACTATGAACCTGATGACACAGCCACTATGAATCTGATGACACGGTCACTATGAATCTGATGACACGGTCACTATGAACCTGACAGGGTCACTATGAACCTGACGACACGGCCACTATGAACCTGACGACACGGCCACTATGAACCTGATGACACGGCCACTATGAACCTGACGACACGGCCACTATGAACCTGATGACACGGTCACTATGAACATGATGACACAGTCACTATGAACCTGACGACACGGCCACTATGAACCTGACGACACGGTCACTATGAACCTGATGACACGGCCACTATGAATCTGATTACACGGTCATTATGAATCTGATGACACAGCCACTATGAACCTGACGGCACGGTCACTATGAACCTGATGACACGGTCACTATGAACCTGATGACACGGCCACTATGAATCTGGTGACACGGTCACTATGAACCTGATGACACGGCCACTATGAACCTGATGACACGGTCACTATGAACCTGACGACACGGTCACTATGAACCTGATGACACGGTCACTATGAATCTGATGACACGGCCACTATGAATCTGATGACACTGTCACTATGAACCTGACGACACGACCACTATGAACCTGATGACACGGTCACTATGAACCTGACGACACGGTCACTATGAACCTGATGACACGGTCAATATGAACCTGATGACACGGTCACTATGAACCTGATGACACAGCCACTATGAACCTGACGACACGGTCACTATGAATCTGACCACAAGGTCACTATGAACCTGACGACACGGTCACTATGAACCTGACGACACGGTCACTATGAACCTGATGGCACGGCCACTATGAACCTGACGAACGGTCACTATGAACCTGACGACACGGTCACTATGAACCTGACGACACGGTCACTATGAACCTGACGACACGGCCACTATGAACCTGACGACACGGCCACTATGAACCTGATGACACGGTCACTATGAATCTGACGACACGGTCACTATGAACCTGACGACACGGCCACTATGAACCTGAAGACACGGTCACTATGAACCTTATGATACAGCAACTATGAACCTGACGACACGGCCACTATGAACCTGATGACACGGTCATTATTAACCTGATGACAGCCACTATGAACCTGATGACACGGCTACTATGAACCTGAAGACACGGTCACTATGAACCTGATGACACGGTCACTATGAATCTGACGACACGGTCACTATGAACCTGATGACACGGCCACTATGAACCTGATGACACGGTCACTATGAACCTGACGACACGGTCACTATGAATCTGACGACACGGCCACTATGAATCTGATGACACGGCCACTATGAACCTGAAGACACGGTCACTATGAATCTGACGACACGGTCACTATGAACCTGATGACACGGCCACTATGAACCTGATGACACGGCCACTATGAACCTGATGACACAGCCACTATGAATCTGATGACACGGCCACTATGAATCTGATTACACGGTCATTATGAATCTGATGACACAGCCACTATGAACCTGACGGCACGGTCACTATGAACCTGCTGACACGGTCACTATGAACCTGATGACACGGCCACTATGAATCTGGTGACACGGTCACTATGAACCTGATGACACGGCCACTATGAACCTGATGACACGGTCACTATGAACCTGACGACACGGTCACTATGAACCTGATGACACGGTCACTATGAATCTGATGACACGGCCACTATGAATCTGATGACACTGTCACTATGAACCTGACGACACGACCACTATGAACCTGATGACGCGGTCACTATGAACCTGACGACACGGTCACTATGAACCTGATGACACGGTCAATATGAACCTGATGACACAGTCACTATGAACCTGATGACACAGCCACTATGAACCTGACGACACGGTCACTATGAATCTGACGACACGGTCACTATGAACCTGACGACACGGTCACTATGAACCTGACGACACGGTCACTATGAACCTGATGGCACGGCCACTATGAACCTGACGAACGGTCACTATGAACCTGACGACACGGTCACTATGAACCTGACGACACGGTCACTATGAACCTGATGACACGGTCACTATGAACCTGACGACACCGCCACTATGAACCTAATGACACGGTCACAATGAACCTGATGACACGGTCACTATGAACCTGATGGCACGGCCACTATGAACCTGACGACACGGTCACTATGAACCTGATGGCACGGCCACTATGAATCTGATTACACGGTCATTATGAATCTGATGACACAGCCACTATGAACCTGACGGCACGGTGACTATGAACCTGATGACACGGTCACTATGAACTTGATGACACGGCCACTATGAATCTGGTGACACGGTCACTATGAACCTGATGACACGGCCACTATGAACCTGACGACACGGTCACTATGAATCTGACGACACGGCCACTATGAATCTGATGACACGGCCACTATGAACCTGAAGACACGGTCACTATGAATCTGATGACACGGTCACTATGAACCTGATGACACGGCCACTATGAACCTGATGACACGGCCACTATGAACCTGATGACACAGCCACTATGAATCTGATGACACGGTCACTATGAATCTGATGACACGGTCACTATGAACCTGACAGGGTCACTATGAACCTGACGACACGGCCACTATGAACCTGACGACACGGCCACTATGAACCTGATGACACGGCCACTATGAACCTGACGACACGGCCACTATGAACCTGATGACACGGTCACTATGAACATGATGACACAGTCACTATGAACCTGACGACACGGCCACTATGAACCTGACGACACGGTCACTATGAACCTGATGACACAGCCACTATGAATCTGATTACACGGTCATTATGAATCTGATGACACAGCCACTATGAACCTGACGGCACGGTCACTATGAACCTGATGACACGGTCACTATGAACCTGATGACACGGCCACTATGAATCTGGTGACACGGTCACTATGAACCTGATGACACGGCCACTATGAACCTGATGACACGGTCACTATGAACCTGACGACACGGTCACTATGAACCTGATGACACGGTCACTATGAATCTGATGACACGGCCACTATGAATCTGATGACACTGTCACTATGAACCTGACGACACGGTCACTATGAACCTGATGACACGGTCACTATGAACCTGACGACACGGTCACTATGAACCTGATGACACGGTCACTATGAACCTGATGACACGGTCACTATGAACCTGATGACACAGCCACTATGAACCTGACGACACGGTCACTATGAATCTGACGACACGGTCACTATGAACCTGACGACACGGTCACTATGAACCTGACGACACGGTCACTATGAACCTCATGACACGGCCACTATGAACCTGACGACACGGTCACTATGAACCTGACGACACGGTCACTATGAACCTGACGACACGGTCACTATGAACCTGACGACACGGCCACTATGAACCTGACGACACGGTCACTATGAACCTGATGACACGGTCACTATGAATCTGACGACACGGTCACTATGAACCTGACGACACGGCCACTATGAACCTGAAGACACGGTCACTATGAACCTTATGACACAGCCACTATGAACCTGACGACACGGCCACTATGAACCTGATGACACGGTCATTATTAACCTGATGACAGCCACTATGAACCTGATGACACGGCCACTATGAACCTGAAGACACGGTCACTATGAACCTGATGACACGGTCACTATGAATCTGACGACACGGTCACTATGAACCTGATGACACGGCCACTATGAACCTGATGACACGGTCACTATGAACCTGACGACACGGTCACTATGAATCTGACGACACGGCCACTATGAATCTGATGACACGGCCACTATGAACCTGAAGACACGGTCACTATGAATCTGACGACACGGTCACTATGAACCTGATGACACGGCCACTATGAACCTGATGACACGGCCACTATGAACCTGATGACACAGCCACTATGAATCTGATGACACGGCCACTATGAATCTGATTACACGGTCATTATGAATCTGATGACACAGCCACTATGAACCTGACGGCACGGTCACTATGAACCTGCTGACACGGTCACTATGAACCTGATGACACGGCCACTATGAATCTGGTGACACGGTCACTATGAACCTGATGACACGGCCACTATGAACCTGATGACACGGTCACTATGAACCTGACGACACGGTCACTATGAACCTGATGACACGGTCACTATGAATCTGATGACACGGCCACTATGAATCTGATGACACTGTCACTATGAACCTGACGACACGGCCACTATGAACCTGACGACACAGTCACTATGAACCTGACGACACGGCCACTATGAACCTGATGACACGGCCAGTATGAATCTGACGACACGGTCACTATGAACCTGATGACACGGCCACTATGAACCTGACGACACGGTCACTATGAACCTGACGACACGGCCACTATGAACCTGATGACACAGTCACTATGAACCTGACGACACCGCCACTATGAACCTGACGACACAGTCACTATGAATCTGACGACACGGCCACTATGAACCTGATGACACGGTCACTATGAACCTGACGACACGGTCACTATGAATCTGATGACACGGCCACTATGAACCTGACGACACTGTCACTATGAACCTGATGACACGGTCACTATGATTCTGACGACACGGTCACTATGAACCTGACGACACGGCCACTATGAACCTGATGACACGGTCACTATGAACCTGATGACACGGCCACTATGAACCTGACCACACGGTCACTATGAATCTGACGGCACGGTCACTATGATCCTGACGACACGGTCACTATGAACCTGACGACACGGTCACTATGAACCTGATGGCAAGGCCACTATGATCCTGACGACACGGTCACTATGAACCTGATGACACGGTCACTATGAACCTGATGACACGGCCACTATGAACCTGACGACACGGTCACTATGAACCTGATGGCACGGCCACTATGATCCTGACAACACGGTCACTATGAACCTGATGACACGGTCACTATGAACCTGATGACACGGCCACTATGAACCTGACGACACGGTCACTATGAACCTGACGACACGGTCACTATGAACCTGATGACACGGTCACTATGAACCTGATGACACGGTCACTATGAACCTGATGACACGGCCACTATGAACCTGACGACACGGTCACTATGAATCTGACGACACGGTCACTATGAACCTGACGACACGGTCACTATGAACCTGACGACACGGTCACTATGAACCTGATGGCACGGCCACTATGAACCTGACGAACGGTCACTATGAACCTGACGACACGGTCACTATGAACCTGACGACACGGTCACTATGAACCTGATGACACGGTCACTATGAACCTGACGACACGGCCACTATGAACCTAATGACACGGTCACAATGAACCTGATGACACGGTCACTATCAACCTGATGGCACGGCCACTATGAACCTGACGACACGGTCACTATGAACCTGACGACACGGTCACTATGAATCTGATGACACGGCCACTATGAATCTGATGACTCGGCCACTATGAACCTGATGACACGGTCACTATGAACCTGATGACACGGTCACTATGAATCTGACGACACGGCCACTATGAACCTGACGACACGGTCACTATGAACCTGACGACACGGTCACTATGAACCTGATGACACGGTCACTATGAATCTGATGACACGGCCACTATGAACCTGACGACACGGTCACTATGAACCTGACGACACGGCCACTATGAACCTGATGACACAGTCACTATGAACCTGACGACACCGCCACTATGAACCTGACGACACAGTCACTATGAATCTGACGACACGGCCACTATGAACCTGATGACACGGTCACTATGAACCTGACGACACGGCCACTGTGAATCTGACGACACGGCCACTATGAATCTGATGACACGGCCACTATGAACCTGACGACACGGTCACTATGAACCTGACGACACGGCCACTATGAATCTGAAGACACGGCCACTATGAATCTGATGACACGGTCACTATGAATCTGATAACACGGTCACTATGAACCAGATAACACGGTCACTATGAACCTGATGACACGGCCACTATGAACCTGATGACACGGTCACTATGAACCTGACGACACGGCCACTATGAACCTGACGACACGGCCACTATGAATCTGATGACACGGTCACTATGAACCTGATGACACGGCCACTATGAACCTGACGACACGGCCACTATGAACCTGATGACACGGCCACTATGAACCTGATGACACGGCCACTATGAACCTGATGACACGGTCACTATGAACCTGACGACACGGCCACTATGAACCTGATGACACGGCCACTATGAATCTGATGACACAGCCACTATGAACCTGACGACACAGTCACTATGAACCTGACGACACGGTCACTATGAACCTGACGACACGGCCACTATGAACCTGACGACACGGTCACTATGAATCTGATGACACGGCCACTATGAACCTGATGACACGGCCACTATGAACCTGACGACACGGCCACTATGAACCTGACGACACGGTCACTATGAATCTGATGACACGGTCACTATGAATCTGATGAGACGGTCAATGTGAACCTGATGACACGGCCACTATGAACCTGACGACACGGTCACTATGAACCTGATGACACGGTCACTATGAACCTGATGACACGGTCACTATGAACCTGACGACACGGTCACTATGAACCTGATGACACGGTCACTATGAACCTGATGACACGGCCACTATGAACCTGATGACACGGTCACTATGAACCTGATGACACGGTCACTATGAACCTGACGACACGGTCACTATGAACCTGATGAGACGGTCAATGTGAACCTGATGACACGGCCACTATGAACCTGACGACACGGTCACTATGAACCTGATGACACGGTCACTATGAACCTGACGACACGGTCACTATGAACCTGATGACACGGTCACTATGAACCTGATGACACGGTCACTATGAACCTGATGACACGGCCACTATGAACCTGATGACACGGTCACTATGAACCTGATGACACGGTCACTATGAATCTGACGACACGGTCACTATGAACCTGATGACACGGTCACTATGAACCTGATGACACGGCCACTATGAACCTGACGACACAGTCACTATGAACCTGACGACACGGCCACTATGAACCTGATGACACGGCCAGTATGAATCTGACGACACGGTCACTATGAACCTGATGACACGGCCACTATGAACCTGACGACACGGTCACTATGAACCTGACGACACGGCCACTATGAACCTGATGACACAGTCACTATGAACCTGACGACACCGCCACTATGAACCTGACGACACAGTCACTATGAATCTGACGACACGGCCACTATGAACCTGATGACACGGTCACTATGAACCTGACGACACGGTCACTATGAATCTGATGACACGGCCACTATGAACCTGATGACACGGTCACTATGAACCTGACGACACGGTCACTATGAATCTGATGACACCGTCACTATGAACCTGACGACACGGTAACTATGAACCTGATGACACTGTCACTATGAATCTGACGACACGGCCACTATGAACCTGACGACACTGTCACTATGAACCTGATGACACGGTCACTATGATTCTGACGACACGGTCACTATGAACCTGACGACACGGCCACTATGAACCTGATGACACGGTCACTATGAACCTGATGACACGGCCACTATGAACCTGACCACACGGTCACTATGAATCTGACGACACGGTCACTATGATCCTGACGACACGGTCACTATGAACCTGACGACACGGTCACTATGAACCTGATGGCAAGGCCACTATGATCCTGACGACACGGTCACTATGAACCTGATGACACGGTCACTATGAACCTGATGACACGGCCACTATGAACCTGACGACACGGTCACTATGAACCTGATGACACGGCCACTATGAACCTGACAACACGGTCACTATGAACCTGATGACACGGTCACTATGAACCTGATGACACGGCCACTATGAACCTGACGACACGGTCACTATGAACCTGACGACACGGTCACTATGAACCTGATGACACGGTCACTATGAACCTGATGACACGGTCACTATGAACCTGATGACACAGCCACTATGAACCTGACGACACGGTCACTATGAATCTGACGACACGGTCACTATGAACCTGACGACACGGTCACTATGAACCTGACGACACGGCCACTATGAACCTCATGACACGGCCACTATGAACCTGACGACACGGTCACTATGAACCTGACGACACGGTCACTATGAACCTGACGACACGGTCACTATGAACCTGATGACACGGTCACTATGAACCTGACGACACGGCCACTATGAACCTAATGACACGGTCACAATGAACCTGATGACACGGTCACTATCAACCTGATGGCACGGCCACTATGAACCTGACGACACGGTCACTATGAACCTGACGACACGGTCACTATGAATCTGATGACACGGCCACTATGAATCTGATGACTCGGCCACTATGAACCTGATGACACGGTCACTATGAACCTGATGACACGGTCACTATGAATCTGACGACACGGCCACTATGAACCTGACGACACGGTCACTATGAACCTGACGACACGGTCACTATGAACCTGATGACACGGTCACTATGAATCTGATGACACGGTCACTATGAACCTGACGACACGGCCACTATGAACCTGATGACACGGTTACTATGAACCTGATGACACGGCCACTATGAATCTGATGACAGGGTCACTATGAACCTGACGACACGGTAACTATGAACCTGATGACACGGTCTCTATGAACCTGACGACACGGTCACTATGAACCTGATGACACGGCCACTATGACCCTGATGACACGGTCACTATGAACCTGATGACACGGTCACTATGAACCTGATGACACGGTCATTATGAACCTGAAGACACGGTCACTATGAATCTGATGA